>CAEFZY010028853.1:0-26051 GCA_903066815.1 Brachyrhaphis roseni | reverse complement strand
TAGATAGATAGATAGATAGATAGATAGATAGATAGATAGATAGATAGATAGATAGATAGATAGATAGATAGATAGATGCTTTACATGCCGTGGCACAGTTCAACTTCGTCTCCATGAAAGACTCCAGCTGGACTCAGCCCATCTGGCTCCTATGGTACCATCATCAGCTCCTCCTTGTCAGGGTTTATCCCCATGGAAACTTTCCTGCAGCCAAGACTGGTGTTTGTAAAGAATTCGGGTCTCTGGAGGCTTATTTTCTGTTGTTGTTTTCTCAAGTCCTATGGCCTCTGGGAATTTCTTTTGACCAATTTACATGTCAAGAGCCCTCTTAGACCTGCTTTCCCCACCACAGAGTGGAACAAGATTCGGAGACAGCTCAATTTGGGAAACCTCCCCTTTGCCAGGCCTCTGTTTTTAGGAGCATTACTTTTGGCCTGTCAGTCGTTTCATTCCAAAGCCCGGCACACAATATAATGCATTCTTTCTTTTTTAAGCTCAATCTTACATTTACTGTTATTCCTTATTTTAGTGTCATACTTTTACTTTCACTTTTTTTTACTAACATGCAAGCTGTGTTACATTGAACTTAATATAAGGCTTCCACCTTACCAGCATATTTATCATAATTATATACTAAGCAAAGAAAAAGAAAGGTGTACGCTGTAGAAAAAGTCAACTTATTTACTCTGCTAGAAGAAGATTTTAATGTTGGAGCTACCTTAACAATATTTTGTCTCACTTCCTTCTGTTTGTGATTGCTTTTAGGGCAAGCATTGTACAGAAGCGAATAATCTATTTTCAGGATGAAGGTGCATTGACGAAGCGAATGTGTGAGAAAGGTAAGCTTAATTTACTAGCATGGAATAGATGTTTTACTAAACATTTAGTTTCCTTTTTATTACCCTACTGGTAGTGATCTTTCCCCACTGTGCGTATTTCCCTTCTGTTTTAATTTAACTGCAGGGGATTTCTTGTTTGTTGTTATAAATACTATAATGGATAGCTACATAATTCTCCTGGCTTTGCATGGTATTGGTTGCCATGCAGCAGCACCTCAAAAAGTACTGTACAGTACAATTTATGTTATTTCCACGTTCCTCTTTTCCTTCTCTTGCTTCCTACTCTTTTAACCACTCATCTTCTCGATGATGGGCATCATTGTCTTCTTTTTATAGTTATGAGTGATATCTATATCTTATTGTCCTCTGCTTTGTCGTTTCTGAACAGAATCCTTGTATGGAGATGGCACAGATAAGCCTTTACTTGATTGTTGTGCCTGTGGAACAGCAAAGTACAGAGTCACCTATTATGGGAACTGGTCAGAGAAGATTCACCCCAAAGACTTTCCTCGTAAGAACAATTGTACTTCTGGTATTTTAATATAATCTAAAATTAAACTCTTATATATATAATCTAAGTTAAACTCTTATAACCGCTGACCAGCATCTTTCCACTGGTATTTTGACCATTTGTTGTTGATGAGTTCCAAGTGATTTGAGATTAGAAGGTTATCCGACCTAATTGTTAGCTTCCTAAAAGGATTTTCTATCTGTTTTGAGGACTCTGGCTGAATCACTCCAAAACACTAATATTGTAGTTAGAAGAAACATTTTGTTAAAATCACCCTCTGCTGGTGAAGTGTGCAGCAGGGCGCAACAAAGAATCACATAAGTCAGAGCCGCTGGTGTATAAAAACACCTATTTAAAATAAGAACAAGAAACTCTAGCCTGGTGGCGGAGCAGGTAAAACCTGGCGGCATGTTAGGGTTATAATACAAGTGGGGAAACCCTGCAATTATCTAAGCTAGTAATAGTAGAAAAAGTAGCCTTTTTCCAAACTTATTATGTTACTGGGCTTATCTTAACAGATCTGGTCAATGATTCTGTGGAAACCAAAACCACACAAGAAAGGATTTTGATGGTTAAACCATGTGACTTAGACTTTGCAAATCCCTTTCAATAGAGATATGGGTGGCAGGCTATTGCTACCTAGTTGGGTGTGATGTGCATATAACCTTCAGCCAAACTATCAGGATGTGAATAGACCTTCGGCTTACAATGCCTCTCTTGTCTAAATCTGCCTCTCCCCCAGTCAGATCAATATACTGATTACAGTGGAATGAGACAAACCCTGGAATTGAAGAAAGCCCTAATTCACTATCCTAGGCAGGAAGTAGCTGGTGTGTGATCCACTCTCTCACACGTGTAGGGGTGCACTCACACAGTTCATAGATGTATCAACTTAGTGGAGGAGCGAGCAAGCTGTGTGGCTTCTGTTTCATCCTGACTCTTGGGGCTCTACAGATTGATTTCTCCTTGCACAAAGTCATTTCCTTGGTAACTAGTTATTATAACACTGCACATATTGTACTGGACAGTGTTATTCGGTGGTACCAAACACAGACTCATGGCCAATCTGACACCTTTTCTTTCCCAACCCCTGACCTTGATTTCACATTTTTTGTTGCAAGTGGAGTTTTTCTCTCTCTCTTGTTAAGTCAGCAGTCTTCCCCATGATTATGTTGCCCAGTGAACAAGAGTGCTCAAAGCGGACTCAGTTTGAACTTAAAGCTGACGCCTGCTGGACAAGTCTGCTTAATTGAACATGTTTACAGGCGGGTATTTGTACTCAGTGTCACACAGTAAGATGCTTGGCAGGAAATGGTGTTCACATCAAACTGTTTAGTATGTGATACCAAGCTGACAAGGCTGAGGCTGCCCTGGTGGAGAATAGATAGGGCTAGGCACCTAGCTCATCAAACTTCCTAGTATCCATTCAGAGTGTGGAAATTAACAAATTGGTGATGAGAAATACATGAAATCGATACACAACTTTCCACAGAAAGAGTGCATAAAGAATATGCACAGTGCACCTTTATGTGTAAGCTTTTTTTCTTTCTGAGATGATTGACAGAAAATGTTGCACTTTCATGCAATATAAAAAAAATTTGACATGTACAAGTACATCAAAAACAAGCAACCTTTTTATTAGCCAAGCCATAGCCACCTCCAACTTAACCACAGTTAACCTCACAATGACTTATATCACTGGCAGATTTAGGTTCAAAATTATTTTCTTTCATCCAAGAGCTCTGTTTATGATAGGTGATCAGACAGATATGCCCTTCTCAATAATCACTGGAAAAATCTTGATTGTCATTTTAGCAGTTCAACCCGTCATATAATTGCTGACTAGATTTTTGCCTTATTGAACTGGTATTTTGTGGATTTATCTTTGGAATGAGTTCAATGTCTTTGGGGTTAAAGGGACTCATTACCATCACTTTAATCTTTAGCTCTCTCCAGAGAGTTTTCAAAAATATTCAGGGTAGGAATCTGTCTAGGCTTCTCTGAAATGTCATTAGTTGCAGACAGAGGAAACATGTTACTAAAATGATAATAAAAAACAACTACTTTTAATCTTCTGCTGAGGACAGCACTTGGTTGCTCTGTAAATAGAAGTAGATTTGAATCATTTTACAAGGATTTGACATATAAAACCAAAAATATTTTGCTGTTCAGAAAACTAAATAAAAGTTTTGAATTTTTGTACATTTTCATTTTAACCATTTAAACATTAAAGTTTGTTTTTGTCATCAACTGCCCAAGTGCTAGTCATTCAGGTATGACCCCATGAGTTTATGCTTATAAATAGTTTTAACCTGTTATGCATGTCACCTGACTGACTCATTCCTGTGGTTCTCATATTTGCGATATGCCTGTTTGGTTGCTCACTGGCTACCTTCATAAACTGTCTATCAGTCACCCCTTTGTAAAGCAGCTCTATTGAGATTCACCACCCTGTGGCCACATTTATGAATTGTTTGTCGGACATGCAACACTTTTTGTTAGATCTCTAGTCTTACCCCCTCCCAGCTGGCGAAACATCTAACTTTGTATTAGTGTCATGTATTAGGATGGCTCCTTGGAGGAGGTATACTGTTTTGGTTTGTGTTTATGTCATTGGATTACATTTAATAATTTAAATGAATTCTTTTGAATTAAGTGTTGGACTTAAGTAACTTTTTTGTTGTTTGATTTCTTACATGAATCCAAGGAAACCTAGCTCAGCCAGTATTTCTTCTTTGATCTGCCCCCCTAGCCTACAGTCTTGTGTGAATTAAATCTTCTAGATTTATATTCACACACTCGAGCCAGCGCTTGATGTTGCAGCAGTTAAAGAGCATACATGTCACATATATGGAAAGGCCATAATAGGAAAGCAGAGCGCATGATGAAAGAACGCAAAAGCATTGGGCAATAAAGTTGTGGCTGCTTTTCAATTCCAGAGGCTGCAGGGATGATGCAAAACTTACCCGTAAACATCAAAAAGATGTCAATAAATTCGTAGATGGTAGCCAATACTCCACATCTTCTGAAGTTCAGGTTTAGAAGGTGCAGCTGATTTTTAGTTTCCAATGTTGTAATGTCAATCCTGTCAATACTAACCGTTTCTTAGTATTGATACCAGCACAGCTGCATAATCTCTACTCCTGCATGTGCAGATCCTAAAACCAACATTCTACAGTTTCTCAAGCCTACATACTTTTGTCTTGGATAAAAGACAATCAAAGGCACGAGTGACACTTATTATATAACTGTAGGAGGTTAAAAATTAAGTATTTTTTGATTGAAACAAATGGCTCCTGGCAAATTGCGAATTGTACCAAACATTTCTTTTTCAGAATGAGATGTTTGGTCTGTCAATTAAAAGTAGAAGAGGCATTTAAAGAGCTCTACTAACCAGAGTTCCTAAAGTAATCCGCAATGCAAGAAGAAAAATGAAGATAATGTAAAAAAAAAAAAATGGTTGAAAAATCCAGGTAATGAGATATTTTAATGTCTGACTCTACAGGTCGCACCAATCACTGGTCAGCCATCATCGGTGCCTCCCACTCAAAGAATTATGTGCTCTGGGAATTTGGTGGCTTAGCCAGCGAAGGTGTTAAACAGGTAGCTGAGCTGGGCTCACCAGTCAAAATGGAAGAAGAGATCAGGCAAAAGGTAAGAATTATCTCTTTGTAGAGGAGACTGTCTTGTAAAAGTGCTAAATAAACCCTATGAGTTCACTATTCAGTGATTAGTGTCCCATCCCGTACTATGAGTTATTTCAAGCATCTATCTTAGCTACAGATCTTCTATTTAGATTTAAATAGAAGATTTTAAGATTATTTTATATATTTTTAAGTTTACATGGGCTTGTCCCATCTTACCCCTCTGAGCTGCTTAACCCCTTCTCTCCAGCTGATCAGCTGCTCTTAGAGGTACCGCGGTCGAACCTGAAGCTCAGAGGAGGCAGAGCTTTTACTCTTGCAGCTCCCAAATTATGGACCGATTTGCCATGACATGTAGAAGTGCCCCTTCATTGTCCAGTTTTAAAACTCATCTTATGAAACATTTTTATTATTTGGCTTTTAACACGTGTTGAGACTTGTGCTCTTACTTCTGTTATCGCGTTTTATTGTTTCTATTGTTGTTTTCTGTCCTTTTCACATTTTGAATGTTTATCAATTATTATCTGTACAGCTATTGTTGTTTTAAAGTGCTTTATGAATACAGTAATGGTACTAGTAGTAATTACAAAGGATATGGATCACTACCACCTCTTTTGGATCTGCTATGGAAAGTAAAAAAATTTACATGAAAATCAGCTAAAAAAATATTAAATTGAGCCCTAAAAATTCTAAATGCTGGATTAATATTGTATCAGATTGATTTAATATGAAATTGTGAGGTGCCATGGATTCAAAACACACAAAAAAATGTATTTAGTTTTATTAAAATTCTGGTCTTCCACCCCTCATCCTTCACATACTTCTTACCCTGTCTATATTATCCCAGCTAATAGTTTGGCTTGTCTTTCTTTTTCCTTTCTCTTTATGACTTACTCACTTTGTCTTAAAATAACCCCTGCTGAAGGAGCAGATGGTTCAACAGAGTTTTTTATTCTTTGCTGATGCTAAAGACCTAGAGTACATAATGAGAGCACAGTAAAAGCTGTGAATTTCTTGGTTGGTTTCTATTTCCCTACTGCTGTTAATGCACTCTTTTATATTTGGCTTGAACTCTAAGCCTACATCATTGTACAAGTTATAATTTGCTGTCTGATTAATTTGGGAAATAATTATGTGATAACTGGGGGTACTGGTCTAAAACCTTTACTTCAACAGGCAAAACATTAAGAACAATTTCTCATTTACAATGTTAGCCTGAAAGTGTTAGAACACCTGCAAGGGAAGCGAGGGGGAGAGGATACCAATATTTGCATACATACAAAGGACAATGCGTTCATTCTGCAAAACATTTACATAACTCCTTGAAAAAGTAACTTAGTCCGTCTTTCAAAGCAGGAAATTAAATCAAAGTGTCAAGATGTAGTGTATTTTGATAAAAGTTTGAATCATTGCAGTTGCAAAACAAAAAGACAAATGGCCAAAAAAAACAATTTAAGGATTTTCAATTTAATAAGTTGGAAGGAATGAGGATTGTATCTTGAGGAGGAATCTTCTGCAGTAATTGATTTAAAGGAGGAGGTGAAAGACCTAGTAGAGTTTTATAAATGAACAAGAGACAGTGAATGTTACAACGAGACAGCAATAAAAGTCAATTAACCTGAGAATACAACAGTGATTGGTGTGTTTTATAAGGCTCATTGCTAATAAATCGGATGGGAGAATAATAGATTGTATCCAATTTTTGGAAGACTTGTTTTGCAAGCGTGGGCATAAATTACCGTATGTCACCATAATCGAATAATGAAAGAGTACACATTTCAATAATGGCTCGTTTAGCTGAGAATGTAAAAGATGAGTGGTTTCTGTACAGGAAGCCAAGTTTTGCTTTGACCTTAGTTTGAAGCGTGTTAATGAGATGAAGCACAATGAACTGTGAATAAAAGTGCTTGTACTCTGTAACCGGCACAAGAATGGTTTCATCTGCAATAGAGAAGATCGATCTTGGGGGAACCAGGCGCTGATGCGATTTTCTTACATGTTGATTCTTGACTGGGGGCTGCTTATTAGTAAAAGAACTAAAATTATCTTGGAACAGAGTCCACACTTCCTCTACTAATTGTTCATTAAATTACATTTCCAGATGGTCAGTTGATACTTAATTATGAGAGAAAAAAATAAATAAAACGAGTTGGTAACAACACTGAAAAGTAATGCATTTTAGCACAAAAGGCCCTTATGAATTCCTCTGCAAATATCTCAGGTATTTGTGAACTTGTAGTAGTTCACAAACTATGATAAGTTTTTATAAATTTCCATTAATGCTTAGATTGGTGTCAGAGGAATTCAATATTTCTTTCAAGTAGAGACAATCCCCCAAAAAGACAGCATGGCATTTGCAATAGCGTGAAAAGTGTTTGCCCCTCCTAATTAACCATTTTTGCATGTTTGTCACTTTTTGAAGACAATTATAGTAGTCAAAGACAACACATGTAAACACAGAATACAGGTTTTAAATGAAGGCGTTTAATAAGAGTGAAAAAAATCCAAACATACATGGCACTGTGGTGGCTTTCCACCAGATGAAGTAAATTAAGATTAATCAATAATAAATTAAATTTTCATTGTCATATTACTGATTTCAATTTCAGTGTTTCTCTTGTCTGTACTTTTTCAATGATAAAAAAAACAAACACTTAAAAGCACTTTAACCTTTTTTGAATCCGTTAACATGAGTTTCATTTAAAACAGGTTTATAGTTTGTCTTTACATTTGTCTAAAAATGGATAATTATATTTCCTAAAACAATAATCTTGCATGTTCACTTTATCTACTTTTTCTGACTCATAAAACATAGTCCTTGTCCTTGCGGTAAGAAGACCGGGCAAAAGAGTGTCCCTGCTTTGAGCCGTGCAGCGCTGCTTAGGAAGTGCTGACACAAACAGAAAGATGACTCGCTTTGCGAAGGCGTCAAGGGGAGCAGCTAGTGATGAATGCAAAATTGATATTCATAGCCCAGCTTCTCTCCAGCCACAGGGTGCACTGATCGTTGAGTGTTCATACAAAGTTTCATTTGTAAAGCCAAGCAGGCATGCAGACCACACAAACATGCTGTCACACACCCTTATGAGCACAGCCTTTTTTAATCCTATCTATGTCAATTCGGAGTGTGATGGCTTTATTTTCTGTTTGGATTTGTCATCCTTTAAGACCTGGGACCAGGGTGTGCTTGGCAATTTGTCTTGCTGTGAGTCCATCAGATGTGTCATAGAAAAGAATATACATGTCCAAGGTTCAATATATTTTTAGAATTGGAGGTTTATTACATTGTGTATATAGGGACACCTATATATGCATTGTCTTGAAATGTATTTGAATTGTAACAAGAAGAAACAATATTTGACATAGCAGGGTAGATTTACGATATGTAGACTTGCATGTCGACCAAACAAAATTTTTAGACCTTTCTTTCGTAGTTAATCTCATGTCTGACAATTCAGTCATTCAGTTTCATGTCTGATGTACCAAGTCATAAAATAGACAATTAATAAGAACATTTTTTTTTTCTTTTTCAGATTCCCTTATAAGAAGGGTCATAAAGTGACCATTCACATTTAAAAAAATGGTGCTTTTATTTGAATTGTACGCAGAGGAAACATTTTTTTTAAATGTCGAAAGGCTACATGCCTACAGTTTGAGTAGGTTAGCCGTCAAAGTTAATAGGAAACTCATCTATTTTTTTTTTAAAAAGGCTTTGCAGGGTAAACAGATGTGCAATATTATTCCATTTTTCATGTACAATTGCTCTTATCAGTGTAGTAGGCAGCACCGGGATGCAGCCAGAGCTCATTGTTGCCATCCCTCGTTTCATGTTTGAGGTGATTTATATATGCATTTAGTCATTACAGAAGCTCAGTGTGTCACTAATGAGAAGTTTAATGAGACTCCCTCCATGGACGAGCAACCAGGGCCAAGGCCTCAGACGGATTATGAAATCTCCTATTTCCTCTCGCAGTATGGGGTGTTTTTCATTATTACACAGTACGGACGCACACAGAATCCTCTAATATCATGAGCCGCACAGCTGCGCTACAGAGCACAACCAACCCTCCTCAGGTCATAGCCAGAATGGCAGATTAAAGGCAGGAAATACATATGGCTGCCCGTTAATACAGCTGTGAGCCCTATGCTTTTTTTTTCTTTCAGAGTCTGATAAAAGTTGAACTATATGTCAATACCAGAATAACACGAGGGAAGTTAGTAATTCTGTTCTTTTTGTGTAGCTCAGTTAGTATTAGCGTGATTATTTTTGCCATATTTAAATAGGCGAACAACAGTTAACACAAACAGAAAACAACTAATAGAAGATTGCATTGAGTCTTTAACTCCGAGTAAACGGGTAGATATGTGTGTTTCAGCTTATACATGTGGAAGTAATTCACATTGTTGCTCTGAAATTTAATTGTCATGTGTATTTTGCTTAATTCTAATTTTTAAGATTGCTACTTCAGGTAGATCTATAAATAGTTCTGAGTACATTTTTGAACAAGTTTTTATTTTTCTTTGCAGCATTGCAATTCATGTCCAATTATCTGCTGATTTTAAATATGACGACAAAAGAGATCTCCTCATCTACATCTCAGACTGTAACTACCTTGGTTTAGCATTCAAATGTTAAAGTTCATAAAATGAAAAAAATGATTAAATGAAATAAGTATGGCATGCAGCCAGGAGAAAGATATTCTCTCTAAAAACGACATGTCAATGCACATCAGTTTTACAAAGTTAAACTGGAAAAAGCAAAACGGCCTTTCAGCAAAACTCATTTGATCAGACAAGTACTAAACCCAGCTATTTAACTTCTCAGTGAAACAATGTTTCTAGGAGGACAAAAAGAACAGACCCCTTATTCTGGCTGTCAAGCTTGAAGGTAGAGATGTTGATTATCTTGGCTTGTTTTACACCCACAGGACAATGTAGGTGACTATAATGCTATTTTAGATTATAGATTCCAATCTGCGATAGACTAGGAGTGGAATCTAATTTATGTTTTTATGTTAAAAAGTTACATTTTTACCAGCCGTGTTTTTACAGTACAAATCTGTTGTTTTCAAGTGAATAAAAGAAATATAAGCAAAAGGCACATTACAAGAATTCTTTCAACCTCACACTGTTTTAATACTTTTTGGTGCCCAGGCTTTTGCTCATAAGAGGGAAATAGTTTTCTCCCGCCATATATATACATCTGTCAGTTGCAAACTAAGGAACTTGCACTGACTTTGAGCCATTTTATGTTCTTCAAGAGATTTCTCATTTCTTGAAAAGATTCAGTCTCTCATCAAACTATTAGAAATCAAACTGCTGCTCACCTTGATGCCATTCAGAATTTATATTTTTAACTCTCACAGTTCATTAAAGTTCTTGACAAACTAATTATCTTTTGCCCTGCTGCTGGTTTAAGGAGAGCACTATATGCTGCATAGCCTGAAAGCATGTATGAAACATCAATGAAATTCGGTCTCTTTTATGTTACAAGAGGAAATGTGGTTCACATAGTTCCTGAGAATACACACAAACACACACTTCTGTGTTTTCCATTTTTTCTCTTTGGCTCATTTGTTGTTTTTTAAAAATGGCCTGGTCTTATGTTTGAGAACTCCTAAACATTTTGTTGTTTTGACTATTAAATGCTGTTTTGTGGCTTTGTTGTGAAGATTAGATGACACAGACATTTGCCACACCTAACTATTTAATAGAATTCTTGTTGTGACTGTTTAGTGGTTATAAAAACTGGCAGATCACCACGCTAAGCCATCAAATATCCTTACAGACAAGAACAAAAAAATACACTTAATTTTATAAACAGCGCTGTCTGCTATCTTACTACATGCCAGATCATCTTGTGCTTTTCCTTAATACAACTAAAAAAAACTTTCACTACAGTATGTGAATTTTGTTAATTCTTTTATTGTCTGTATAATGTAAAAAATAAACTATTACTTTGCATGGAAAGTAGTGGGAGGACGAGAGAAAAAACACAAGACTGTACAAAATTTTAAATGACTTAAACACAGTTATCATGAGCACAACCATTTCCTATGCTTTTGTGGTTGATGCTGCAGAGCATCACTAAAACTCTTAAGAAAATAAAGTCAGGTTTAGTCCAGTGTAAAGAACATTGGAGAGTCCCTTCTTGACTACTTGCCGGTGCAGATGTACAATTTTGCACAAGAAATAATACAAAATGAAGCTGGCAAGCCATAAATTGAAGTTAGCTCACTGTTGAAAACATTCTTAGTGAAACACATTCACAAAACTTTTGCTCAAGCAA
Source organism: Brachyrhaphis roseni (assembly GCA_903066815.1). Lineage (NCBI taxonomy): Eukaryota > Metazoa > Chordata > Actinopteri > Cyprinodontiformes > Poeciliidae > Brachyrhaphis > Brachyrhaphis roseni. Next base: position 14,768 of record CAEFZY010028853.1, on the reverse strand, counting down.
AATTAATGCAAACCAGGATTACCAAGTTGAGCTCATTTCGAATGAGTTCAGGGTACCAATACTTACTAAATTTCTTTTGAATTTCCTTGACCATATACGTGTCAGGATCTTGTGTTGTTTGCTTATTATTTATGTGTTCAAAAGATTGTCTTTGATTTCAGATTTTTTTCCCTGTTTTACCATATTTCAATTCTTTAGTTACTTAGCTTTATTATGTTCCTCATACTATTTGATAGTCAATCACAATATTAATGACTAATCAGTGTCTGTGTAACCATAACATCACACTTTTAGAAGGCAGTATTTATTGGATACAATTTTCTTGGTCACAAACTCATGTTTTGCATCCAAACAATATATACAGTATATATCCTATTGGAAGGACTGTTGCTGCAGTAAATGCTCACAGCTGAAACGGATCACAGTGCCCCACATATTAATGGTCACAGTGCTGGAAGCATGCTATTGAGGAGTGAAGAAAATGCTGATTCATTTGAACCTAAGTTTATGCAGTGGTAATGTCATATCAAATTTTGTCAACTTTCCAATCTAAATATTTTACAGTTTGACAGAAATGTTTTCAGTCTATTTTCAGACATAAATTGAAGAGTTAAATTCAAGCCAGGACATAGTTTACAAACCTCCTTTTGACAACAAAGAGATGTAAACTTAGCTTCCACTTGCAGGAAGTAAAAACGCTGTAATATGCTTTTAAAACCCACTAAGAAAACTTTAGCTCTTCACACTGGATTATTAATTTGTTGTATAAAGCCTCTAAGACAAGTGCTTTTTTAAAAATGGCAGTACGTTTTTAGTTTTTTTTTTTTAAGTGTCATATCCTTTATTTGTAAGAGGAAAATATTTACATTTAAATGTGTGTTAAGCAATCTAAAACACACCAAACTAGCAACATAGATTTCTGTGTTTGTATCTCCACATTAACATGTTGCTATCATTTGGTCAATCAAGGAATCAATGTGATGAATGACATATCTCAGGGCCATGTAGGACTCCTCAACATATGATTCTTCAGACTGTTTTTTTTTTTTTTTTTTTACTTCATACTGCCCTCTAGACGCAAAACACAAAACACTTTGATGCACAACATGTCAACAGGATAGTACCCACGTCTGCTACAGGCTGGTTTTTTTTTTCTCACAGGCTTCACTGTTGCCACCACTCTCTTCTCTTTCAGAAACCATTTTATCATGTTCTAGCATTTCTTTTTTTTCCCCATGGGTATATTGCATTTATTTTATCTCAGTTCCATAGACATGCCATATGCTAAAATGAGGCCTGACATCTTAATTCTAGCTCTGTATTCATGCTTCCCAAGCCATGATGGTCAATAAGATAAATGCTACATTGTCTGAAAGAGTGACCAGCGATTCTCATTACAACGTTTCTTATGGCACTGCTCTTTTGTTTGCCTATGGTTTTGCTTGCTGTTTTTTCTTAGTTTTAATGAAAGTTTATATGCTTCATATAAGCTTTTTAATGAAAGCTTATATGAAAAAAAGAATCATTCTTTAATTTAAGCTGGCAGATTTCTCTCAGGCTGTCAAGTCAGCTTTTTGGGCACTGCTGAGATATTCCTGTTTTGGAAAAGAATGCTCTCAAAAACCTTTATGCCTGTCTTGGCTCATAGGAATGTAATTTTAGCTGCTTAAAGTGATCAGAACTGCTAGATGAAAGTACAATTTAAAATGCAACAGGAAACCTAGTGTGTGCTTTCTGTGAGTTTTTAAGTGCATATCTCTTTAAACAGGTAATTTATTTATCTGAGTGGATTTTGAATTGATTATCTTCTTGTTATTAAACACCCAGGTTACACTGCAGTTGGGTGTTTCCATTCAAACTGTTTTATATGAATGACTTAAATACCTGTATGTGTTAATCCAGCTGCATCTTGTGCATTTCTTTTGTTTTTTGTAAGTATGTATTGATTATACAGCAACCAAGAATACTTGATACCATGGATATTGATCCCTAATGATGCAGTTGTGCTGGTTAAGATCAAAGTCTATGGCTTGTACCCATGGGAATTTGCATTTGTGTAGATTTTCAGTCATCCAGAATATGAGAAGTCCGAAGTACTTAAATAGAACACAACCTGATTTATTTTCTTCATTCACCAAAGAAACAATGAAAAATATCTTTGTTTGAATGTACGTCTCTGTGATATTAATTTATTTGTTTATTGGTGGCCCAGAAAATCAACATCTTCATTCAGAACTCTTCCTTCTGTTGAGCTGAATGGGAGAAATCTTTAATATAGCACTGAGGGGAGATGAGAATTGAGCGGAACTGTGTAGGAGGCCAATTCCAGGCAAAATATTCTTTGGTTTTGTTACAGGTTAGCTCCAGAACTGTTTATCTTGTTTGGGTATGTAAGAACTTCTTGGTGAATGATTGTCAATCTCTATGAATTTGAGATGACACAGTTTATGGAAATTAAAATTAAGATTAATGCTAAACATCAAACAATGTTTTTACTAAGCTCTGGATATGTATTCTCCAGGATCGTGACTCCCCTTCTAATCAGTCGATAGTCAAGGCTGGATCGCTTTTCTTTTGATGCGCATGATTGCTTTTGACTATGTTTATTGGTGAATCCAATAAACACATTTATATTTTGCAGATTAAAGTCTGAGTTTGAAAGAATTTGCAACATTTTGAGTCCCCCCCCTACTTTTGCTGTGCAAACCATGAGAAACAGTCAGTAACAGGTTGGAAAGCAGATTGAGTGAAATCTATATTACAGAATCTATAACACCAAGCAGCAGTGTAGTATATGTGGATACTGAAATTTAAATGAAGCTATTTGCTTTTCATTCAGCTGTATGATCACTCAGCTGTGAATTGCTTCATTTTTATTTCACAGACTGTGGCAAGACTAATCAAACACTGACAAGACTGTTTATTAACAGTGATTTGGTCTGTTAGGTTTAAATTCTAAGTGTAATATGGTCAATTGCAAATAATAATAAACTCCTTGTCCATAAAGTAATATCTTTTCAAATCTTCATGAGCAGTTAATCTGGCTCTCTAAATGCAATGAGCCATCTTAATAAATATTTTTAATGTTTGATTTATGAGGTGACCTGATAAATCTGTTTTCAAAAATGGCGATACTTGTTTTTCTGGCTCAGTGCTGCTACTTGAAATTCTCTTCAGTCTTCATGTCATTCGGTAACTTTCAGAACTAGAGGCTCTCTTTGCATGAGAGGGTCAAACAGATGGAAAGAGACACTGACTGATAGAGTAGGATAAGGACAAAGGATTCAGATGCAACCTCATACATATTCCTAATAGACTCAAAAACTAAGTGTAATTCATATTTACATCAAAGTATGTAATGTATGAATCATTTTCCATATTGAACAGATTTTATAGGTTGTCTAAAAAGTTATTGATTAAAATTGATGTGACAGCGTTACATTTGCCACAAAACTAATACAGTTTTAAACTATGTGGTAATAATGAACAGCTCACCAGCAAGTCCACCTCTGAATGGCTCAAAAAAGCATAAAAAGGAAAAAAAAAAAACATCTGATGGATGACCTGATCAAATTCTAGTCTTAAATTTGTCTAATATTCTGTGCCAGGATCTTGTATAGCCTGTTTATCCTTGAAATCCATCATATGTAGCTGATTGTCACACTTCTGAAAAAAGAATGTGTCACATTTCCTTCACATTTCTATGCTATGAATTGCAAATGCTAAATGGCAATTGTTGCCACCAAGAGTGGCAAAGCAAGTTATTGTAAAATTACATTTTCTCATCATACAAGGTTAATTTGGGAACAATATTCTTAAATACACAAAAACATATATTGTGAGCTGATTTTTATATTACCACACGTTATCTTTGATATGAACCTTTATTTAATTATTAGAACTTTTTAACATGGCAAAAAATAAAACAGAAATCTGAGATAGTTTTCAAGAGCAAGTCAAGTCACCTCATGCATCTGAATGTAACACTGCCTGCATATAAAATCACTGCAACATCTGATATCTTGTATTCTTTTAGTATCTTATATATGTATCACTGGCATCCATACTTGTTTTTGCCAGTCACTGCTGTACACATGATAGTATATTCATAGATATAAGTATGGCATGTGTCTATGCAGAGTATTGCAGTAAATATGCAATTTATATTGTAGTACAGTGACTGGAACCAATCACCTTGTTGTGGTGCCCCCATCACATCATTATTTGTTTCACAGCACAATCCAAATGTGACCTTCCACCATAAACACTACAGGTGCAGAAATGATAAAGAGGGAGAAAAATGAAATCCTGAATCTCCACCGTCTAACAAGTGATGTCCTGACACATTCCCCTAACCTACAAGAACATCTGAATATTTTTTTTTATTTTATTAAATATTTTATTATTTCATTAAATAATCAAATACAATTATTTAGTCAATTTATTCATCAAAATTTCTAAATGAGAAAGTGCTGCATACGTGTATCTATTGTTTGTAAGAGACTGAAGTGTGGTTGAGGGATCAAACCATTTTATTTTAAGACTAAAGGTTGATTCCACTAAAGGTTGATTCCACTAAAGGTGGTTGAAATCAAAATACACCAAATTGTACAATATCATGTATATAAGATTATACACTGTATTCATTATGTAAAATGTATTTCCAGAAAAAGTTGCACCTCATTTCAATTTTCCTATATTATTGATTTCTAATATTTCTTTCTCCTTTTTCTTTTCAGTGCCACTTTGTGAGAAAGTTGTTTTTGGTCTTAGAGTTGACTTCTGGCTCATAAGTCCTATTAGGGATCTCTCCTCTTTTACAACAACTGCATTAAAAAGCTCATTACTCTTTTTTTTTCTTCTTTCTTAATGTGTGTGAATGTGCACCTCACGTAGTCAAACACCATAATGTACATATTTTGCAACAAAAAGCTTACAAATACACATTGTTTTCTGTTTTGCTCACACCTTTATTGGATGGATTGTAATGTCTGATGAAAAATAAAACATTGTTGTAAAGCAAGAATCATAATAGAAAGAGGGAAAAATTACTTTTAGAGCAACAGACATGCTGAACTGGGTCATCAACATCAGTTATCTAAATTCATCTCTAATAATACCTTCTGGTCGTGGACCCAGGTCTGGTTGCCTGTATGATGGTTCAGGCTGCTTGATGAATGAATCTGCCAGGGAAGACTGGAACATCCAGGCTTCACTGCGGGGCTAAGAGTGTGCCACCGAGGACAACCATGGTCAGCAAATCAGTTCACGGCTCTCTAGAGAAGTATTCAGTGCTTGCAAACCCATCTACCTTTAGCATGGACAAATCTCTTGTCATCACGCTGTCTCCCCTGCCCGTTGGATGTTCTCCTTTCTACTTTTGCATGAGATTGGTCTGACTGGAGACTTCATCTACACAATATCTGAACTGCAGCCCATTCTGCCGAGCAGGATATGGGAATGTCAGTGGAGATTTAATTAACACCTGAAGGCTGTGTAAGCCTTTCACAGCACATGCTGATAACAGCCAGCTTGCATCCAGTTGGAATTCTGAAGCAATTTTCTATGTCTATTAATAGTGTGAAGTGTTTGCAAGGACAGACAGATCAGAGATTCTTTAGCAGAACATTGATTACAACATCAGAGAAGCTACTATCTCAACCTAGGAAAATGCTTTCTCAAACTGAATGGGCTTTGGCTCACAGGCAGAAACAACTCACATAATTGCTTCTGATTGTGCTGCAGGGATTCGTTTGACTACTTTTTATTATAAAATGACATGTTCAAAATTTATTCACTGCCCGCCTTATGCTAACCAGCTACTCCATTTGGCACACTTGTTCCATTGCTAATTAACTCAAATAGTGACTCACCCAATCACATGGCAGCAGCCCAAAGCATTTAGGCATGTAGACGTTGTAGCAGAAGAACGGTTGAAAGAAGAGAAAATATACAGAGAGTGGCAGTTTATCTACAAAAATGACTTGTGGATGTTTGAAGTGAAGACAGGTTTGAGATGATTAAAAGGTAACAATACCTAAAAGACACCTACTCATTATACCACAGTTATATATAATACCTGGATTATAACAAGGCTTCAATATGTCGGACATTGACCCAGATACGTTACCAAAATTGGAAACTGAAGACTGAAGAAATGTTGCCTGATTATGTGAGTCTCAATTTCAGCTATGACAGTCAGATAGCACGGTCAGAATTTGGCACAAAAAACTGAAATTATTGATCGATCTTGGCTTGCATCAATGCTTATATTGCTCCTGGTGGTATAATGACATGGGGGATATTTTCTTGGCACAACTCCTCAGTCGTAAATCAAGTCAAGTTTATCTGTATACATTTCAGCAACAAGGCAATTCAATGTGTTTTGCATAATAAAAACATAACACAAAAATCATAATATTTTAATAAAGAGAAATACTAAAAAGTTTCAGTCCAGACTAGAATTAATCCTATCAACCAAAAGCAGCTCTAAAGAAATTTTTTTCCTTGATTTAACTGAACTCAGTTTTTCAGCAGCTTTACCGTTTTCTGGACGTTTGTTCCAGATTACAGGAGCAGTATCAATACCGACACTTCAGCTCAACCAGGCTACTTCTTCTCTGATTAGGATTAACCCCCAACAAAACCACAGGATCTGACAAAGTGTTGGGAACGACTCTGAGCTCATGGAATGACCAGTTTGTCTTTTTAGACATTTTTAATTTGTCCCTGTAGTTTTCTACTCTCCATGTCTGCCTCAAATCCTCCATCATCAAAATCTGCTATTGTGTTTACTGGATCACTGTCTTTTGGGGCTTTTCTAACTTCAGTTATAAAATATCTATACATTTGTTTACATATGGGCTAATATCTCATTAGGCTCTTTCTGAAACCCTGGTGAATCTGTGCTGCAAAAATTTCTTGGCAGGTCCAAGAGCAAAAGGCCATCCAATCAACTAATAGATTGGCATATCTAATGAAGTGGCTGTTCAGTTTATAGCTGTTCTTGCTGATAACGTTTTTATAAAATTATCCAATTTGTATTAGTAAAAAACAAAGGTGAAAGTAATCCACAATCTCTGATCATGCCGCACTGGCTTAATGTTAACATTATTAATTTAATTGTACATTTTTATTTTGTTATATTTTAACAAATTCATTTTATTTAATATCCCAAGTGTGTCTGAGGAGTTCTTGCTGCTACTGTTTCATGGTTTCTTTCACCTTCCTCATTTCAGCTCTGCCACCAGGAACTGGGAATGGCCATTAGTATAATTTGTTCACAGAGACTGGGTGAATAATATGAGCAATTTCCACAGAAATCCCCTCCCTACTTCTGCTTCAGTGACAGTCGGGCTTCACTGACATGAAAGATGTTAATATGGTTTTATTTGCATTGGGAAGCTTGCTGCTTCATCTCTTTTCTGAAGCAAGCTTCTAGAAAATTAACATTTTAATGAATTAAAATTCAGCTCTAAAAAGAAGAGACTCAAATATAGACAGAGGAAAAAGTATTAATTTATTTTAAAAAATTAAATGGATGCATGTGCCATCTGCAAATACAATACACAAGAAGTCAAACATTCATGGGAGTAGCTTTAGCTGCACAAACTCTTACACTTTTATTTTGCTTGACAATTTGCAAATTGGTTGCCTTAAATCTTTTATTGTAATACAAACATAATGACACAATGGAAAGCAAATAAGTAATAAAATCCTGATAACGCAAAGTTAGAATAATTTCTTACACTAATGTCAATTTGATGTTTAACAGTTTAATAGTAGTGAGCATAAGTATGGGTTTTTGGAGGTTTTTGTTTTCCACAGTGAAGACTGCTGGCAAGGGTAGCAGCTCGAGGGCTGGGTGGTGTTTTCACATTAGAATGGTTGCGACAGATCGGCTGCGATTTTCTTTTACTGCTAGGCTTTGGAAAATATAATGCCATTTTTCAGATATTTGCCACCCGGAAAGTGCTCCGTGAAAAAAATGAGAAATCCTCTCTGAGTCGTTAAGAAGTCATCTGAATGACATCTCAGCTGTTTTGTTCATGTGTATTATTCCATGCATGTGAAAGCACTTGGAAAGAACAATGCTGTAGGCAAGATACCAATCAAATTATTGGACTTGTCTCAGATCTCAACAAAACATACAGGTCAGGGGCCAATTATGTTAGAAAATTACAATAATAATGCAGTTGTATGTTGAAAGAGCATATTGGAATACAGTGGAAAAAATATTTTATTCCATCGCCAGTGTCATCCTTGAGTCACCAAATTTTCCTTGCAACCAATACAGACACCATGTACATTCTAACCAGTTGCTTGGGCTCCGAGCTAGTAAAAAAAACACTTTTGTCCTATTGTCCCTACAATAGTTTTAACATGCAGTTTTCCAAGTTCTAATGCTTTAACAGGAACTCTGTGCTTTGCTCAGATGAGACTAAGGTTGGGCTTTTCAGCAAGAAACAATGCAGTGTATTGATGTAAAACAACTATGAATATGTAGAAAAGAATCAAATGCTTCCTGTTGAGTATGGGTTGGTGTTGTTGTGTTCCTGTTTTTCTTCTAAAGGTGCTGCAGACCCGGTCAGTGTGCATGGGTCATAAATTATGTGAAATAGACCTCTGGTGATCTCTGGTGATAATGAGAGCATTGTAATAATAGTGTAACCTGTGATTTTTTTTCAAACATAAATATGCTTGAGTGTGTCACAGTTTGTTTGTTTTTTTTTACCAAGTAAGTGTATAGAAATAAAAAGGAGGAATTTTCTTATTTTATCAATTTGAAAGTTTGATGTATATTGAGGCTTTTCACACATCTTGCCACTAAACATAAGGGATGCTACCAAATTTTAAGTGCCTTTAAAATCCATGCTGCTGTACATGGGAATTACAAATTGTTGACACAGTGATAGAAAAAGGGTCGGTCCAAGCCTCCATGGAGCCTTATAAGCGAAATTTGGTTTTGGGGCCCTCTAGTTCTGGTAACAATGTGGACAGTCCGATCATTAGATCATTCACACTCCTGCTATAAACGTGTTGCATCTCTGGCAGTGCTGTTTATATTATATACATATACATAATAGGATACATTTATTGGCCAACTGATTTATCGACCAGTTGATTTCTGGGCGCCAATTTCCTTAATTTTGGGGGATCGTGATCTGCTGACACTTACATGTGAAGCTGATCTTCTCCCCTGATCTTATCTTTGTCAGCAAAGGTTTAAAAATCAACCTCTGTCCTCTTCTGCTCTACAGTGAGAAGTGTGACTGACAGACCTGCCCACCAGGTCTGTCAGTTTGCAGTTAACAATATTCACCCCACTGTTGTCAAGTCACCCAAGAGCAATTTGTTTGTTTTCTTTTTATCAATAAAATAATAATTTCTACATACATTATCAAATATATTATTGTAAAAATAAATCAGCTCATAGTGAAACTGTGTGTTTTTGATATTATAATGACAGAAATTGTTACTAAAAAAAATAAATAAATAAAAAATCAGCTCCACTGAGGGGTCCCTAAGTGGCTGCTCAGTTTGCTTATGCCTTGGGCCGGCCCTGCATAGAAAAGTTGCATCTTATCTCCTAAATTTTGTGTTGTAAATCCGTATAAACAAACCCTATTCATATTACGTAATCTGGGCATATGCATATCAAGCCCCTAATTGTAATTAGTGCAAAAGGACAACATTAACACTTCAACTCTATCCCTAACAGTTTCTTATTTGCAATGATGTCAGTTTGAATGTAGTTTCTTGCCTAACAGGGAATTACACATGCTAAATCAAGCATCACAAATGATGGTTCAGTGCGCTTGTCAAGACTAGATGGGAATTATTCATGCAATATGAATCTGTTCCCTACAAGATGATGCCATTTCCACTGCTTGATGTGTCTTCACTATTAGTTTCAAGCAGTTCTATATTCTGGGAAATGACTCAGCTACCAAAAATCTCTGTGTGTACATGCTCAAACTATGAGAAAAGATAGACTTGGTTTTGTTTGTCAAATGTTTGAAATTGTGATGTGTTCCTATACGATTTCTTTCTGTCTGTCCACAGTAAGCTTTGCAGTCAAATTGGCAGCATAAAGACAATAACTTTTATTAGAAATAAATCTGGTTTCCTTCCCTGTCTGAATATGTTTTTTTATGGTGTTTCTTGATAAAATAAGCTCTTCAAAGTTTTCCAACAGTCTTCCACTAACAGTAACTTTACTTATGTCTGTTGATTCTTAGTGGAGGTAAGGTGCATAGCCTGTAATATAATTTTTGAAATTGAAAGAGGTTTAAGGATCAAGCTAATTTATTTGTAAGATTGTAAGATGTAAAAAAAATATATATCCAAATTTACCTGACTGCCATTCGGTTCTTTCACTTTTTCATAAACATCTGGAGGAGCTCAGTCACAGGATAGGAGATGTAAGATGTAAAGTTGTAAGCTTGCAGAATCCATTAATAAAATGAACCCCACTTTTGTTATGACTTACTAGTATCTCTATTATGATCAAACATTTGTAGGAATAACTTGACTTACACGTGACACTGCAGTCCGGAAAAACTAACGATTCCACTTTAGTGGTTCTTATGCAGCTCAGATGTCTTACTCATCTTCATGATGTTTTGGCAGCATCTGAGGCAACCTCACAACGATGACACAAGCAGTTTAAAAGGTCCAGATGAGTGGTGAATGTCAGAGCGAATTGGCCAAGCGGAGGGATTCTCGACGGAACTAAAGTATGACCACCATGCACAGTTGTCCTGGTAATGGCAGAAAAAAGAAAATATGTGAGGGTTGCTAAGGTTTTCTGTGCCAAAGGGAGAACCATGCACTTACCTTTAAAGAATTTACCCTCAGCTCACTGTGAGCCAATTTCATGGCTGATATCCCCAGTGTGAGGGAGTACGACAGGTCAATTCTCCCCCAGCAGGAAAGATTTGGACTTGTGGCTTCAGGGGACTCTGACGATAGGTTCAATTCCAGCTCATGGTGTTCCTATTTATAAAGGTCAGCATCAGAATTACGCATAATTTAAACTTAACACATGTACATAAATGTAAAGGTTCATGTTTCGGTCCCTGATGGGTGTGTATATTTTCCAAAAGTGTTGAAACATTCTAAAACAGGCTTTTTATGTCTATTTCTATGCAGACAAAATTTTTAAAGTTTTAGGATTTCTTGGTTTGTGTTCCTATCTGGAAATGCTAAAAATGCAGCAGTGATAGATTCTAAGTCACTTTTGGTCTATGGTGATGTGATTTTTAGGAATGTGATTGGATGTTTAATTTGCAATAGAAGACGTTTTGTATTTCCTGTCGAAAAGGAGTCAGTTCAGGAGAAAACTGTCGTAAATGAAAGAGCAACACTAAAACCAGAAGGTGAATTAAACCAATCATTTTATGATGGTGACCAATAGCTTTCAGTAACGAGGTGATTGACCCTTTTTGTGCACAAAATTGAGATGGATTATATTTTAAATAATGATTTGAGCTGCAGTGTTTGTCCAAATAGACAGATGTGTCTGCTGTCAATGGCAAAATGGAAAATGACTCATCGGTTCTACTTTACAAGATGCACCAACACAATAGAACCAAAAGCTATTTTTTATCACCTAATTTGTTTCTGATTCCTAATTGAAAAACAGTTAAATACATCTGTGTATACAAGGCAAAACCTTTGCTTTTCATTGTCAGAATAGACATGAATCACTTTACAATTTATTCATTTAACTGATGAAAATGTTTTAACCTCTACAGTATAATTAGTGAGTAGTCACGTTTATATTATTACCTAAAAGCAAATATTATGGTAAGGATAGCTATTAAATATAACTAACTGTAACTTTGTTAAATAAAGAGTTTAGCCAGTCTGTCCACTGAATACAGGGAAATGAAATAAGACTTTAAACAGTTAAATATATCAAACTCAACACTCAGTGATTAAGTGAACAAATACCTGAAAGAAGATGTAATAGACAAGATTAAAGCATAATGTATTAGGAGACTTTAAAAATACTGAAGTAGTATTAATATAAGCAGCCAGCACAACAATGGCTCTTGTTCCATTGAGATTTGTAGCAAAAATAAAACATTAAAATGTGCAGAAGATTTGGAAAAAGACTAGAAGAAAAGTGACAGATGAAAATAATGGTTATGCCATTGCTATCTTGTTCAATTTGTGCGTTTTAGCTTTTGTACAAGCTTAATGATCTGTTGCATATATTCTTATCATGGTGGTAAATATGAATAATTACAGCCATTACAGCTAATACTTATTACAAAACAGTGATGGATTTGTTTTCTTGTTTGCTTAACTTTTTTGTCCTTTAGTCACTTCCTAATGCATTAATCTATTTGTTCTAATGGGTATATACATCAGAATTTTGCTCTTTTCACTTTTTCTTTCATGAAATATCCAGCTTGAATGAAAATACTTCATAGGTTTAAGGAACCCCCAAACCCGTACATTTTATTCAAGCAGAAGACAATTACAAGCTCTACTGAATTAAAATAACACATTTCATTTTAAGGGATTTTCTTGATCTAGTTGTAAGACCTTGGTGCATAAAAAATGTTTTCTTCATTTAATTGGTGTTTTCCAAAATTCTTACTTTTCTTCTTCTGCGACATTGATCTAGTTAAACCTATATCACGACTGAGACCAAGTGGGCTTCATAGAAACATTGTAAACCGACAAACAAAACTCATAGTTTATGTTTATATTTGGCATATGTTCCACATTTTACAGCTTTATTTTTCAGTTGTTCACACATTTATGGTTCACTTAACAAAAGTTAAGTGAACCTTTTGGTTTGGAGGAAGGTGTAACTCCAGCTGGAACAATTGTGGTTAAGCTCCAGAATACTTTATTTAGGGAGCCCTATAGGGATTTTGCAGTCACTGTCCACACAATCTGTTCATATTTTAACTGTTCTACATGCATCTACCAGATATGTGACTTTTCTTTTTCCTGCTGCATGATGATTTTCTGGTTTCAGGTGGCTATTAATGTTCAGTTTTGTTTGTTAAATAACATGTCACAATATTTGAATGGCTAAGATGCCTCTTCTGCTCCTTCTCTGCTGTTACTACACCATCAGTTTATGAAGTGTAAAAATTTATTGACCAGTCCTCCTCTTGTCACTTTTGTTCAAAAAATAACTTCTTTGTTTTTGACCCAGCTTGTATTTCTTTCTCGTCAAAGGGTGATGAAGTCCTGACAGTCATCAAAATGAAGGCTCAGTGGCCGGCATGGCAGCCTTTTAATGTGTAAGTAAAATGAGGTATTGAAAGTAAATTGCTTTTCACTCTATTACCAGTTTTATAGGTTTTATTAAAATTGCAAGCCTCTTTCTCTCTACCTATCTGACCAGCAGTGTTGTGGATATGTTTATCTTATCCAAACATGTTTAGCTTATTATTTATAACATATATTTGATTGGAAATATCTAACAACTAATGATATATATGCAGATTTTTATCGAGGTATGCAGCTCAAAAATATATTTGACATCTGGCCTATTTTCAGGTCATTACTTTGAATTGATTTGAGGTCAAAACAAGTATGTTATTTATAGTGAAGCTGGGTAAACCATAGAACATTTTAGCATGCTGCTAAGTGAATTGGTCTTATTATGAAAAACTGTATAATAAGCTAGCTTTTAAAAGTAAAATTGAGGCTGTATGGTTTGTTTTTCCCCCTCAAAAATATCTATAACATCCACTTTTTAAAACTGCAGTTGTTTTCAAAGTTGCCTCCAAAGTTTGCTGATTAGTAAAAACTCAGTAGAGGCTTGAAACTGCCAGCTACGCTGGTTTTCAGGGTGCACGTTAATTTTCTCCCAGGTTCATAGGAGCCATTTAATTTTTTATTCATGAGAAAAACAAAAACCTTTTTTGACTCAGTTTGTGGGGAGACGTTTGAGAATGCGAGCACAGCGTTGTTTCCTCAACTGCAGGGGGCTCTGTCAGGGCCACGAGATCAGTCTCCAATCTGAAGAAAACAGCCTAATTAGAAAAACCTGGGCTAACAAGTGACCTACAGTATGTGATATGGTCCATATGCTTTCAATAAGAACTTTCCACAGGGACCGTATGCAGCATACAAAAGTGATTGTAGTGTGAGAAAGGTTAGTTAAACACAAGGAAAGGTATGAATATTTTCTGTCTGTAATTACATGGAAGATTCCTTTCCCCAACAAACGTCTGAGGAAAGGCTCAAATTGACACTTTGTTTACCTGAATGAAAAATATGTTAAAAAATTGAGTCGTAAGCACACCATTATCTCCTTGTCTGTCTTGCATTTAAAATTGCTGTTTCATATTCATGTCTGCAATCTCTAACACTGGACATACTTATGTATATAATAGTGTAAGTAACACAAATAAATGTATGTTTTTTTTTATTTATTAGGGCTGCATGTTAAAACATGGGATTTGTGATAATGTTGGTGAATATGACAATATGTATGTATTGCAATAAATTATGTAACCAAACAGTGTTAAAGTTTTATTGCCCGGCAGTCTGTCAAGCAACTAAAAAAAACAACAACATTTAATTAGTTCCTTCTTAGCAACATGTCTTAATTGAAAAGGTTACAATGGAACAACTCTTAACTTTTAATGTTTAGCAGACAATCTTAATAATTTACTAAAATATGTTTTGTCAAATATATAACTGTCATGTAGACATCCATCCATCCATCCATCCATCCATCCATCCATCCATCCATCCATCCATCCATCCATCCATCCATCCATCCATCC
>CAEFZY010028852.1:0-24041 GCA_903066815.1 Brachyrhaphis roseni | reverse complement strand
ATTGCTACATCCACCACAACGGCTTTCCTCTGTTGTTTATCCACCACGACAATGTCTGGTTGGTTCGCCCTTACCATTTTTAAGCTACAAGCAATACCAAGTAATCAACAATGTGCACTCATCAGGCATAACATCATGAGCCACTTATTAGTAGGTATGGAATATATTAGACATTGAGCTGATGTGATGGAAGCAGACAAAATGGGCAAACGGGTTTAAATGAGTTTGACAGAAAACTAACGGTTATGGCTAAAAGACTCAGAGTCAATCTGAGACACAGATTGTAGTTTCAGAGCATCTCTGAAACTACAATCTGTGTGAGTGGATTTTAATCTGCAGAGGTCAGATTCTATCCAAATTAGCTCAAGGAAAGAATGACTTTGAACCAAAGACAAGATCGTTGATGGGTAAGGTTCACTGAGCAAAGACTGATCTAGATTTCTGAAGATTTCTGGAAAGATTCATGCTGGTTCTGACGGAAAGGCTTCGGGATGCTCAGTGTATTGCAGGTTACTGTGGATGGGATCAGATAGTAATTTCGGGGTACTGATGCTGTCACCTGTCGACTGCTAACAACATGAGCATGCAAGGATCTGAACTGGATCAAAAAGGAATGAATGATGTAGTATGATCTGATGATGTAGTATGATTTGATATTAGATCTATGATCAAACATCACATGGATGACTGGGTGCGCGTGTGCCACTTCTCGGTGCAGAATCAGAAAAGGGGAAAACTGTAAAGGTGGTGTGAAGCTCTAGACAATGTTTTGCTGGACTGTCTTGAGGCCTTCCCTCCATTTGGATGATAGTTTTACACATAATACTTCCTTGGGAATTTCTACACACCATGTGCTGAACAAAAACCCTGCTCACATAAACCTCGTTTTGTTGGAAGTTATTATGTCACTCTTCAGAAGTCTCCTGGAAACCACCAGGATGGTTGCCGTGATGTTATGTCTTCTCTATTTCCTTTATATTTGATCTGCTTCCATTTTGAATCTTATAATTATATATTAGAATTTTGCAGAAACAAAATTCTAATATAAAATATCAACAAAACAAGGAAGAAAAAAATTTCAATCATTCATGGTGTTAAGTTGAATTCAAGTTCAAATGAGTCATAAATTAGGTTCTTAAGAAACAAACCAAGCGTAGCATGCACAACTGAAGCAGAAGATAAACTGGCAGACAGAAGTGTGGTGGAGGCTGCCAACGTAAGTATTAAATCAGAAGTTGTAATCAGTTCACGCACTGGTGAGATATGATAATTGTTTCCAGATTTTGACTTTGTGGTATCAGGCTACAGGTAAACAGCATTTCAACTGTGTAGCCATGCAGACAGATCAGAATTTGCTCTTGTTCTTTTAGCTTATATTAGAATTGGTCCATTATTTATTGAGGGAAAAGCAAAAATTTTCTCCCATTTGAAGATTTGTTGGGTATTTCAATGCTAGCTAGCACATGTGTGCTAGCCTGCACACATGTGCCTTGGTGTCTATATCCAGCTGTCATTGGGCGAGTCACGGTGTACACAGACGGTTCAGAATAAGAACATGTGAAACAAAACCTGAAAACTTTATAAATTATTGATTTTGTTGCAGCATTGTGACAGTTGTATGTACATTTGTTTGTCTAGTTACAGGAAAAACTGTCTGAAGTGCTGCAGGACTTCCAGGCATTCCAAGAAACTGTCAAACATCTTAGTAATCAAACCAGCATGGAGTGTGAGGATTTTCTGAAGAACTTTAATCACAGTATTAAGCATTATGTGATGATTCTCAAACATCACCCACAGGTACAGCTCAAAACATCTTGCTATTCTATAAACATATATTTTGTGAAAGATTTCAGCAATGTATGGAAATACCTTGAATTTTTCTCACATTTTGCTATGTCACAACCACTAACTTCAAGAAATTCATAAGGGATTTATATGAAAAAACAAAGGCAATTGTGGGAAAGGAATTGTGCTTTTTTATTAGTTATGCTACTAGGAGTTGTGCATTGTTTTTAATAATAACCTGAAAAGTACAGATGTGAATTTGCATTTACCTGCACAAAATAGAAAAGTAGATTTATATTTATTTGAAGTAATCAAAAAGAATAATAAAAAAATATTTTCTTTCGCTTTGACAGAAATGCACCACTTTGTGTTGGTCTTTCACATAAAATATCAAAAACATAGATTGAAGTCTATAATGTGACAAAATGTAAAAAGGTTCAAAAGATATGAATATTTGTGCAAGACTCCATTCTAGACCTTCGCAATCTCCAAAAAGACCAAATCATTGGAAATATAAATCTATGTAGCCTTTAATAGTTGATGAGTTAAAAAAATAAACTTTTTTAAAAGTCTAAAGAAAATCATGAGTAATATTGATTACCATAAAGCATAACTCTGAATGAAAGTACTGTGTTTGTAAACAACAGAGCAAGATCTTAAGCTGAATTTAAGATCTTGCTCTGTTAATCATTGTTTCTGGATCCCTTGACAGAGCAATTATTGCCCAACCTTTCCTGCCACTGTATCATTGGTAAAGAATTCATAAACTGATCCAAAGACCACAAGTAGATAATGATATGTTTTAAAACACCTTCTTCCTTGGTGATTCATCATTTAGGCTTCTTCTTTGGACTATTCTTTGCCTCGACAACAGCAAGGAAAACCAGATTTTCTGTTGTCCTTTGATGCTTTGAGTTGCTATGTTTTCATCTTGGTACTGGCACAGTGATGCATTCTAGGTCTAGATTTATGGCTGTTTTATAACGGCCAACATTATGTTACCAGATTTGAGGATACAAATGGAGTGTTTAATATTCTAGCATTGCTTTGAAAAACATAGCATTAGCTGTACTATTGTTTGCTGTATATGAATAGGCGCTGCTGGCAAAGGAATAGAAACTTGATGCTAAAATTGTGAGTCCGCTGACATATGTTTATAATTGATTGTTTATTGTTTTTTCAAACCTCTACTTCACTAGAAGTAACATCTTGATGCATTTTTTTGTTGCATCAAAAAAATGCATCAAGAAGCTTAAGCTTAACTCTCCTTTACAGCTAAAAAAAAAACAACACATAACAAGTAGAGAATAAATATTGATATAATTAAATGCATTCATTTTCTCATATTATTAATTTTTCATTATCTTAGTATTAAACTATAAGCTGTTTGAACATGTGCTATGTAGTAATATCTTATGTATCGTTGCTTTCTTACAGAAAAATGGTCCTTTGCCTACTCCAGCTTTGCCTCAAAAATGGGATGGAACACAGAAACTTAGTGTAATCTGGGAGAGATACAACAGGCTAGTCACAAAGAAGCTGGAAGATGTTGCTTTGAAAACTGAGTGCAGCCATAACAAGAAAAGGAGTGTAAGGCAACTTTAACCAAAAGAACCCTAATTGTATAACTTTGTTACCTCGGACCAGATTCGACACAAAGTTGAAGCCACAGGATGCGTCATGGTGACAAAACACTTGGAATGGACCTATAGGAATCAATCTGCAGTCAAGAATGAAGAACTGCAAACGAAGATAGCAGAACTGAATCATAGGCTGCACAATGAGGACATACATATTTATTGGGACGTCAGATGCTCTTCTATGGATTGTTGTTTCGCAGCATTGGTTTCTACATTTGGGATTGAGGGTTCTGGTGTTTTGGAGCCACGATGACTTGCTGGATGTCACTAATATGTGACAAACTTCCATTTGGCTGCAACTACAAATCCTGAATGTTCCACCAGAAATAATCTAGAAAATGCAATTTCAGAATTTATTTTATATAATACCATGCTAATATTTGCTAGAGAGCAAATGAGGGACACAGACTTTTTTTTCATTTCATTTCATTTCATTTGTGTGGCTCAGTTATTAGTGAGCTATTGCATTCCAGTCACAAGTTTGCAGAGAAGTGGGCTTTCCTAAGCTATAGCTCTAGTTTACAGCTGCAGATATAGCAGCCACAAGCTGCTATAGCTAACATAGCAGCTTATAAACATTGTTTATGTTAGCTGTATCAATTCGCTGCACTATGTTAATGACAACACATCATGTTAGATTTTCTACTCAAATACTGAAATAATATGTTCACTGAAATGTCTTAGAACAGTAATATTTTAGCATTCGAAAACTGAATTAAATTATGTTGCAGGAAATGTTGAATTGATACAAGATATCAAAATGTTATAACTAGTTAAGTTCCACAAGCTTTTCCGACATTAAACAACAATGGTAACAGTAAAATGTGAAATGCCCATTACAAGTATCCCTACAGACAAAATAGCTATTCACACTCTGTTTAATGTGACATTAGCTTTTAATATAGACGCTATGGCTTACCAACAAGGATGGCATCGCATCGGGAGAGTCACAAGACAAATGAGTTTTGACCTGAACACATTTTGTATTGTTTATTTGCGAGAAAATGGATAATAGATGCCCCCTCGTGTATTGCATAATGTAAGCCTGCTAAGCCTTAAATCCTCACTGGACTTTAAAGTTTTCACTTAATTTGCATGTCCCTATTAATGCTAAACTGTGGGAGTACTTCTTACAGTTTAAGGAATATTTAATGGATTTGATTATCTTTGGTTAAACTTTATAATTCTACACTGAAGAGGGGTCTATCAAAAGTACAATTTAATATTCATAAAACGTTTGAAAATACACACAACACATTGAAATCTTTTTGATATTATGACCACCATAGATTGCACTTTTCATATTTGTTTTAAACTTGAACTGAATTCTTTTTTAAACGCTGCATACAAATTCACAAAAACAGTTCCTGATTTACCCCAATATTCTCAGTTTTCTCAGAAATATAGGTTAAATCCTCCTATCTTGTGTCATGAGTGAATGTAGGATAACAACCCCAGTATATTTGTATATACATTGGCTCAGAAGAACGGGATCCCAGAGCTACCACTCACTGTAGTTTCTACGAGATGCGAAAGACAAATGAACTATTGTTTTAAAATTTAAGATTGGACTTAGACTGACAGGCTGCCCTGAAGCTAGAGTAGTGTATGTGAGCCTTAAACCAGCTTCAATATTTACTTTAGTCATATGTTGCACAATCAGCTCATAGTGCAGCCAAACTTTCACTTATAGGTTGTTAATGTGGCCTCAGTCTCATGGAAACTAATCTGAAAAGATTATAGCTCTCTTAGTTTATTATGTGAGCCCCTTAAACTATGAGTGTTTTAGACAAATGACCAACCCTTTCTGAATGTGGTTCTGTAGAGCCTTAAACTTGTAGTTTAAAGCGATTGTAATATACAAATCAAACCGAGAGCGTAGCGCCCTCTGTAGGTGCTAGATGAGAAGTGCAAGTGGTCAGATTTAGACAAAATATTCATCATTCTCATCACTGTTTGCAGAAGGTTTTGAAATTTAATCACCATAAACTGCACTCTGTTGAAGATCTTATGTTTTTTAAGAACACAAATTACTTTAATCTGCGAATGATCAATGTAATATGCAATTTAAAGTGTAAAAGGGAATGCTTTCTCAAAGTTCATAACGAGGTGAAAGTCAAATGTTAAGTATATATAGCTGCAAAATGTGAACAAAAACATTTATTCTGTCTCTGTACATATCAGCCGAATGTATTATAACTTAGATTATGGAACACGATCAAGAACATGCCTGTATATGAAAATAATTTATCCGTATTACTTTATAATTAATCCTAAAATGAATGTCTGTAAATGCTGTGTTTAAGAAACACTTACAGACTTATGTGTTATTTATTTACTGACGAGGACTTTGGACTATTTGAACTGGACATGGATCATTCTTCTATTTGGATCATTACTTTCACTATTAGCGTCGAAAGAACGCCAATAGGAGAGAATGTAACTCTCCTATTGGTCCGACTACCTTCATCATATGACCGAAAGCAATAGGCTGGAAAATGTGAAAGCAGGAAATCTCAGGAAAACCCGAGTGACAAGTATGAAAGTAAAGTTAGATAGAATAAAACAGGAAGTTTTGCATAAAGAAAATTAAATAAGATATAATTACGCACAGCTCGTTTAAAGTTTAGTTTTTTGTTTGTTTGCTTTGCAAAGTTTTATAAAATCATTGCCCTCTTCCCACTCCTGCTCTTCATCAACTGTGGATTATAGCTATGTCACAAACAGTTTGCTTGTGTCTTTGTGAAGCACTTTGTGGTTTTAATATCTGTGACTGGTGCAATTTAGATAAATACTACTGAAGCACAGACCCCACAAGACATTTTGGAGGTGTGTTTTTATCTAGCATCAAGAGGTCAGCAGCAGATCATTTTGGTTTGGAAGGTGGAGTGCTCTGATTTAGCTGATCCCAGAAAAGTTTTATTGGATTAAGGTCTTGGGAGTCTGCAAGTCAAGTTAACAACTCACACTAGATGTTGTTTATTCCTAAATCATGTTTGCTTCTTGGGACGGCAAATAATCCTGCTGAAGGATCCCACAGTAGTCAGGAAATAGTGTGAAGGAACTCCCACACCCAGATTGCTAGAAAATAACAACAAAATAATTTGCTCACAGCCCTTGGAAAAACAGAAGTGTTTTTGACTTCACTTGTTAATGGTCATAATGCTGTGCCTGACAGATTTATGTATGTCTAAGGTGATAAATTGTTTTGCTCTTATAAAAAAAGTTGCAGTAGATCATAATTGTTTTTATTATGAAAGGGCAAAACGGAAGTTTGCAGCAGAGACACGCATTGACGTTGCGGCATCACATGATAATCTATTCTATTCCGTATAATCAGAGAAATAACGCAGAACTACAATGGCCACGCGCAGGTATCCAGTCGGGGATTTTTATCTAACGTTTCATTGATAATCGATGGAAGTTTGTGCATCAGTGATTAGGCCAACTTAAACTTGAACTTATTCTGTTTACGACCGAACCACTTGTCTGTTTTGCTATGTAGCTGCTGAACTTGCATCTGAAGCGGCTGACAATCAGGACGCGTCAATTCTACAGCTATTTTTTAATTTATTTATCTTTATTTACAAACTTTGAGTTGTCCTGACAAAATACAGCGATTTTTACTTTTTAAAGTTCGAGTCGACCTAAAGCGAGCATTTGTTTTTGTTCGCAATGACGGAGCGGACTCCTCTCCTGAACTACCGCCTCGTCTCCAGCGTCAATGAGTCCGAGCCGCGGTCTGAGCCTGCCAGCCGGGCCCCGGAGGAGCTCCCGGGGAGCCCACGGCACAGGTCCTCACCGCAGGGGCAGCCCAAGAAGCTGTCGGTGTTCTTCGGCGTGGTGGTTCCCACTCTGCTGTCAATGTTCAGCGTAGTGGTCTTCCTCAGAATAGGTGAGTGGTGGCAGCAGAAGTCACTGTACTCAGTTTCGCTTTCTATACAAGTTGTACGAACCGAAGCATAGTCACGGTTTATATATTTTGCTGCGTCTGTGGTTGTTTGTAGTAGTTTTGGGAATCATTTTAGGGTAACATTTATAATTCCCATTTAACACACCTCGTTTATGTAATCTGTTTGTGGTTCTTTCTAAAGTTCAAAATAACTTTCTCTTTTTGTATTAAAGGGAGCTGTTTAACAAAGATTTAAACATCGTTAAAAAGTCAGTTTTTAAGGTTAAATGCAAACAGAATATCTCTAATTACTGTGAAATTATATGTAAAAACAAATGCTGCTTTCCAAATAGTGCACTTATGCTACAACTGCCAGCATTTTTGCGTTTGTGCTCTGACATGGTGCACAAGTATTTTGTTAGAAACTATGGAGTACTCACTTTTAACCCAGAAAAAGAATTAGAACAAACTTGGAACCCAGAGAGTCTAGTTTATTAGTCACTCTTTAGCTTATATTTTAGAAAATGTAGAGTATTCACTATTATTAGTATTGATAAAATCTTTCATATACATCACTTACCTGTATATGGAAATGCTTTGTATGTTCCATCTGTAGTATGTGTTTCACACAGGAAGCTCACCGGAGTTGCACTGCCTCCAATTTCAATTTCTCACCTAAATAATCATTGACTTCTGTGTAAATAATGCAAATATGTCAATGGTTTAAGAGTTCATAAAACACTCTTTCCTTATTAAACTGCTAAGACATTTAAGACTGGAGTTTTTTTAAGACAGTTTTTGCCTCCCTCAGACTAGATGTGCTCCTAGCCTTTAAATTCAACTGTCAGCATTTGAAATGGTGGCGCCAACTGCTAGCTAAAAGATTAACTACTTAATCTTTTAAAGAAACCTCACTTAAAAAAATCTGAATGATCAATTTAAGCTACAGCTTTTGAAAGTTCACTAATAATTCAGCAGCAAACAGAGACTGTCTCGACTTTATGCTGTGAAAATGACACTCGTAAGTCAGGTTTTGGTTTTGGTACAGTGAGGAATTCATGTCTGATTGTAATCAATCAGATAAAAGTTCTCCTTTTTCTAAACTAGAAATTATTCAAGCCCATGAAATCCATGCTGCTGCAGAGACCACAGTTGTATTTGCAGAACAAAAAATCAACTTTTCATAACCAACTTCATCTTTTCTCCTCACTTTTCACTTCTGCTTTTCTTTCTGATTTTTTTTGTTTCCTATAAGTTTTAACTCTCTTTCAGTATTCTCACCTCCTGTCCTCCCAGTTGCCCTCTCAGTCTTGTGAGATGTCAGCTGCTGAGCAATGGACACTTAGAGAAAAAACACACACACACCCTACACGCACACCCCCACACACAGAGACTCACATGTGCATATGTAGCTGCCGGTTGAGGACTTTAGACGTTGTAATCTCAAGTTAAAGTGTAAGACTGCACAGGAACTGTGAGTGGTTTCAGTGCGGATGTGAAACTACTGTAAATTTAACGGTTTGACAAAGTGTCTCTTGTCCTGACCTGGATATCTTTAGGGTGTACCACCAGAACATGCAGATGCTTCGCAAGTTGAGTTTATCTCAATTGAGCTTCACATTTCAGCTCTTAAAGGAACAAAGTGAACTTTGTTTCCTAGTTAGACTTGGGTTTGTGTCATAGTGGACCTGACTGATGGCAGAAACATGCTGATAGTTGCTGATCAAAGATAAATGAGTAGCGTTAAGGGCCTCAGTGGAGGAACGGTGCAATAATGTGGATAATTTGTTTGTTTGCGATGCAGTTCAAAGTGACTGATGTGATGTTCAGCTCGATGAGATTCACAGCATTGATAAATAGGACAGATTTGACAAATGTTTCAATTTAGAAAAGTACAAGACCGACTTGGTTGCTTTAGTTTATTTATGTCTGCTGAATATTCGGGTATTTTAGCCTATATTTTATCTACTGTATTTTTCGGATTATAAGCTGCTACTTTTTTCTCACGCTTTGAACCATGCGGCTTATAGCCCGGTGTGGCTTTTCTGTGGATTTTTCTTCAACCGCCAGGGGGCTCTTCAGTAGGAAGTGAATCATTGGAAGTCAGACTTGGAAATCAAAGAAGAAAGTGATGATTTTTTATTTAGAATAAGCACATGCTAGCAGCAGGCACGACGGAGAAATGTTTTCAAACTCAATACGCCCTTGTCTTGGAAACAACACAAAGAAATTCATATGGTGCCACTTTTAAGTTGAAGGTTGTCGATCTGACAGTACAGATCTGCTGTGTCCTTGTGGAAAACTGAGAGCGGCGGAGATACCAGCGGTTCATAGCCCGGTGCGGCTTATATATGTACTTTTCCGTTTTTTTTTTTTTTTTTTTTAACTTTGTGGGTGTGGTTTATAGGTAGGTGCGCTCTATAGTCCGAAAATTACGGTAATTTATGTTTTTTAAGTGTAGTTGAGGCACTAACTCCTGGTTCTTCAGACTGAAGAGATTTCAAAGCATATTCTGCCTCATCAGCTGGTTGGTGGATCAGTTTATTGTGAGTTGACTAAAATACTTTTCCAGCTACTTAAAACCTGGAAAGCACAGACAATGGGCAGACTGACCAGACCATCTGGTAGATTGATACAACCAGCTGGTTTGACCTGTATGAATTCACAGAGAACATGCTTTCAGCTAACATAGCACTATATCCTACTGATTCCCACATTCTCAATTGATTAAATTAAATCATGCAATCATCTAAAACAGACTGCATGACTGTTAGTCTCCACCTCTCCAAAAATCAACTTAGTTTCCAAAAAAAACTGAGATTAATTTCTGCTGCAGGCAAATCTATGATGAACAATATCTTCAAACTAAGCCTTTAATCAATACAAATGTGGTCGCTTAAGATGACATAGACACAAAGAAATGATAAGAAAACATTACCACCAGTTTAGCACTGGAACTAATTCAGCCGAGTCACCTAACCTGAATAGCAGAAGTACAGTATGGTCACAATGTATACAGACAATGTAGAAGCTGGAAACTCTCCCAGCATGTGATATTCCAGTTTCACTTTTACAGAAAGTGAAACATTGTGGCGAGTCATTTAAACTGAAGGCTGTGTGATTTATTTATTTTTTTTTCTTTTATATTTTCACTTTTAAATTCTTTGAAAACTGTTTGAAATGTTATCTAGAATTAAAAACCATGGACAGACGTCTGTTGAACAAATAGATGTCGTATGATAATTGCTAATTTAGCTAATTATACTTTCATGACGACTTAAAAAAACCACATCCTCTTTTATGCTGGCACTCCCCAGGAATCCTTTATCAGCCTCTTTCCACTCTGCTCCAGTTTATGGTTCTGCTTTCACCCAGGCACCAATCTCAGTTTAATTGACTGGTTCCTGTTTTTTTTTTTTTTTCAGGGTTTGTGGTGGGACAGGCTGGATTGTACCAAGGTATTCTCATGTTTGTTGTGGCCTACTTCATCATCTCCATGACTGTTCTGTCAGTGTGCGCAATCTCCACCAATGGAGCGCTGGACGCTGGAGGAGCCTATTGTATCCTGTCCACACACACAAGCTTCATCATATGACCATCTGCATGTGACATTCAGTGTAGCGCCATTATCACTGTCAACAGTCAAGGTATACAGAAAATCAGGATCTCTGTTTCAAACAAGTGCTGTCTGTCACACACTACATTTCTAACCACTGGAAAAGTATAAATCAGATTTATTTCAAGTTTGGTTTGCTTTAATGTTCTGTGACAGTCAGCTTGACTACTTCAGCCACAGCTGAGGGTAAAGTACCAAGCTGGAAAAAATAAAAAAAACAGAGAGGATCCTTTTTTAGTATCTGAGTTGCTTTTCACAGTTTGAGAGCATAATCGGTCACTGCTGCTTAAGTCACACAAAAATGATTTCTGATGTTATTTAACACACATGCTTAGTGTGTTAAGCATGTGTGTTAAATAAGCATGCTCACTCTCAGATGTCGCTGTGCAGCATTAAATTTGGATTGTTTGCAACATTTTACAACTTTTCAACAACGTTCATTTCCAAATCTTGCTTGATGACAAAGTGGAAATCTCCAAGTATGTTTCTTTAAACTGAAAGTCAAAATTAGACTTGTAATTTGCTTTAGCATAAAACCAAGGGAAGGAAGCGCATGATTTAGTATAAAAGTTGTGAATTACCTTAGGTTTCTTTAATATATTTCAAATTCAGGTTTTGCAAAACATCAAAATACAATAAGTACATTTATACTTCAGTTCATAAAAAAAAACAAATTGGTTTACTATGACCTGGTTATTATTGCTAAAGTTGACCAATAGCTTTTCACATTTTGAGTGTATTTGGAAAGCCAAACTTATCCCTTTCAAACGTTGCAAATATTTCACATCAGTTCATGAGTTTGTTTTAAATGCCATGTACTTTGCCCTAACTTGAGGCACAGACATGATCAGCCGAGCTCTGGGTCCTGAGTTTGGTGGCAGCATCGGCATCATGTTCTTCTTTGCTAACGTGTGCGGCAGTGCCCTCTATGTGCTGGGTCTGGTTGAAGCCATGATGGGCACCTTTGGAAGACCAGAAGGTAAATTGAGGATTTCTTGATTTGTGTATTTATCTGTACCATGTCCTGCCAAAGTATTAAAAGTTATTACTTTAACAATGAAGACTATAAACAAACCAAAAAAAAAAAAGGGCTGGTTGAGACCAAGGCACCAGACTGAAGACTGTTATCATCCAGTTTTGGAAGAAAGATAGATCGTGCATAGTGGAAGTTATTATGTTTGTTTTAATTTATTATGCAACCAATTGAGTTATTGCTTTTTGCGGCAGCCCTAACACAGGTGAAAGACTGTGGAAAACATGAGACAGAAACTATCTGGGATTCCTTTTGTTATACCATTGTTTATCAAATCAAAGCTTCCTAGTCATTACATTGCCTCTCATGTTTCATTTTAGATCCAACCGTGGTTGCTAATTCACAGCAGGTCCTGCCGTCAGGTTACTGGTGGTCCCTGCTGTACGGCACCGCTATCCTTTTGCTGTGCCTTATAGTATGCCTGGTCGGAGCCCACATCTATGCCAAGGCCACTTTCGTCATCTTCCTGGTGGTCATCATTGTTCTGATCATGATTTTTGTCAGCTTCTTTGTTGTGAAACCTCAAACGGTCACGTTGCCAAGCCCCTTCAAGCCATCCAACGGGACGAGTCCTGTGTATCCCACCACAGCTAATTTTACGGGATTCAAGCTGGAAACACTGTTGGGAAATCTGAAAGGTAAGATTGAGTGACTAGAATAGAAAGCCTTGATTTTTTTTCTTCTGCTAAGTATTTTATTAGAAATGCAACAGTCAGAGATTTTGTGACCACTTTCAAATAAATTATTTTTATAAAGCTCTGAGTTGCTAATATAAATTTTTGACAATTTTGAATATTCCTCAAATATTTTTTTCACTTTAAATATATATTTATAAGTAATCAGGTGCCAATAGGTATTACACAGCTCTGTAATTAAGATTTCTATAAAACTTTGATATATATATATATACCGTATATATCTTCCAGTTGGATTTTTAGATGCATCTCTAATTATTACTTAAAGTTTTGGATCGAGCCTGTTCTTTTTATGTTTCATGATGGCAGCAGATGTTCTTGTGAAACAAGGGAAAAAGGAAGTGAGGGTTTGTTCACACAGTAGCTTGATAAGCTCTGAGACCATCAGCTCGTTTGTGGATTTAAAGATAGAGTTTTACTCATGTTGACATCTGATCAGTGGCAGCACATATGACCATTAAACACTGATTGGTGATTCAGAAGCTTAAAACATTTAAAAACATTTTAAAGCCATTTTTGTTTTAATGAGGCCTATGTTCTTTATTTCATAAGGTGCAACTTCTAAGTTCATTAAATGAATGTTTTCCTCTTTTAAACTGAGCCTGCTGTCCACTGGCCATATATGTACACCAGAGCAGGAATAATGAATATTATGGGCTTAATACCTATTTAACTCTGATGATTATTGGCAGCCGTTTAAACTTCTAGGATCTGAACTGGTTTCCCCCCTGCAGACCAGACAGGACAGAGCAGAAGGCGTTTTGCCTACACTTCCTGGAAGTTCACAACATATTTGACTCATGTTTGAGTGATGTAGGACATGTTCTTTGGATTCTAATTCCTACAAAACGAACAGTCAGCTTGAGAGGATTTAATTTCAAGCACATGATTACTGAGCTAATAGCTTGTAACTCAGGCCTGTACTCATGAAAACTATTTACACACACGCATATGCAATAATCCTGATTAATTTTACCGGCTGTTTACAGAAGCAATGCATACACATTACCATTTCATGGTTTCAGTGAGCATTGTAAAATGTATCATGTTTATTTAAACCCTGTACTTCTAGAGAGAACTAGTTAGCTAAATGTAAAGAAGATTAAGGGTCTTGTATATAAAAATGAATCAAAAATGCACACAAAAGGACTGAATTAGTTAAAATCTAAGCCATTGAGCTAAGATTAACCTCAGCCTTTTCAGAGTGAGTAATAATATCAAAACATTTGTTCACACACGAATGAAAGAACAGAATATATTCCTGTATCAACCTTTGTGAGTGTGAAATTAGATTTTTACCTGTAAAACTTGATTGCTGATACTGTACTCGACAGAAACATTTGAAGAGGGTTACTTGTTCAGAGGCTTGCAGAGATTAAGTTTTATATCTGGAGGGTTGCAGAGTTGTGTCTGCCATCAAACCAAGTTAAACTTACTGATTATGATGATGATGGAGGCAAAACTACAGTCACTTAAAGGTATTTCTTCCAGCTGGCTATGTTGAAGACTACACCACTGGGAAGATGATGTCCTTCGCCACTGTATTTGCTGTGATGTTCAACGGCTGCACCGGCATCATGGCAGGCTCTAATATGTCAGGTAGGTGTGGTCATGTGATAGCCTGATTATCTGTGAAGGAATCAGTCATCTACAAATATAAGACTATTAGAATTAAAGATAATTCTAATAGTCTTATTAGAATTATCTTTAATTCTAATAAAATTAGAATTAATTTGATTAATTCTAATTATCTAATTAGATAATTCTAATTAAATAATTAGAATTATCTAATTCTATTATTTAATAAAGGTTATTTCCATTTTGTCCAAGAGGATTGACAAAGATGAATCTAATCAAAGATGAACAATACTTGCATTTTTTTTAATCCCTTTATGTATTTCTGAACTCAGAAGCAGATTATAACCTTATTAGTCTCATCGTTGAATGGGCCACATCACTGTGCCAAAACATTCACTTAGTCAGTTGAGGTTGATGTAGATGGCCTCATATTTGGCTCTAGAACATTATGAAATATTATTTATTGACAATCATTTGACCCCCCGCTATGTCTGATGAATTAGGAAGGAATAATATTTTTTTTCCTTCCATGTCTCAATTTATTTTCCACATTCCATTTTTTCCTGCTTATTTTTTCTTAAATATCATGTTCAACAGGTGGAAATGCATATGTCTTCATAAGCTTAATGTAAATAATTTCAACAATTTAATGGAAAAACTAATTAAATGTAGCTGGGTGAAATAAAATTTGATAGCTGTCAGTTTTTTAATAAGTATTTTCTATAAAAGTAAAGGTAGCACATGTGTTTAAGGAAAATATTAAGAACGTGTTCCACTTTACTCATTTTCAGGGTGTTGCTTCTGTGTTTTTGTCTCTTTTGTCCCCAAAGTTTTTGCTGATCAGCTGTCTGGTTTTTACACAGCTGCAGAGTTGGCAGAAAAAGTGTTACAATAAATTCAGCCCAGGTGCATTTTACTTTTGCTGGTCTTTGCAGAGTGAGGGGGTGATATGATGGGTTGAGAGTTTGCTTTTCTAGTGGTTCTATGTCATTTAACAGAGTGTTTATCCAGCTTCATAAACTAACACTTTGCTTTCGACATAATTATTAATGACCTGTGTGATAGCAGGGTTTGACTTTTACTGTAAACGTTGTTGTAAAGCGTGAAATTTCTTATTGTTCAGGAAAACCTGACTTTGCTTGACTAAATTCATAACTTGTACAATATTTCACATTGTACACTGGATTCCATTTTAATTGTTGGATTCTCCCCACATTGTCTGTATCATGGAAATCACAGGCCTCTATTATGTTCAAACATGTTGATGTTCACCATGAACAAACATCTCCATCAAAGACATTGTTCAGGACGTCTTGTGGTGTCCATGGACTGATCTCAAGGGGGAAGTTCCTGGGAGGTTGGATGATGTCTTAAAACTCTTCTACTTGTAAACTATGTTTGTCTTTGGTGAATTATGGACTCCAAATAGCAGTTAATGATCTTAAACCCATTTCCTGATTAAATTTCACCACTAACTGATTGGCATTGTCTTAACACACCTGAATTTTTCAGGCAGACAAACTCTGTCACTGCTAATCTAGTAATTTGTTCATTACATTAGCAGCCTAACCTCTTACTGAGGTAAGGATGGAATAAGTTTGTCAAAAATATTTCCCAGAACTATGCCATGCACTGCTGTTCACCTGAATTTATATCCACCAAATTGTAGGAACTGATGCGGACCAGATTAGGTTTTTGCGTTCAGATGCGTAGATATTTTGAATAGAACAGGATGTACTTCCTATTCAACGTGACTACATTTTAAACATGTGCTATCCACCAGGTGACCTGAAGAATCCCAGCTTCTCTATCCCTCGTGGCACCATCACTGCCGTCATCTTCACCTACATCATCTACAATCTGCTGAGCCTTATGGTGGCCTGCTCTTGTGACCGGTTTGTAACATGGATTTTTTTTCATCCCCCATCTATTTTTCCAATATTCTTTACTTTTAGTGATATTGATGTAATACACACCTTCTTTTACAAGCAAAGCATAAGCATTGAATGTTCCCAAAATTGCCCATAAATCAACATATATTCAAGACAGCTAATTAAAGCTGTGAGTATTAACGCACGGTTGTAGTAATGGATGTTAGAATATTGTGTAGAGGAAATCAAATGCTTGGAGCCTGTCAAATAATGCAGACAAAGTTAATTTTCTGCTTCATCAAACAGAGCTGAATCCTCTGAAAGAGTCATCCCATTTCAAACAGATCCATGCCATCTGAGTGTATACCGATAATCCATGTGGGACTCTTTGCTTTTGCTCATTCTTAAAGCTAGATGTTGGGGAAAACTGGAAATTATCTGATTTTTTATTTAATGACTTTTACCATGGCTACAAAGAACTCCTTCTTTGGACAATTTTGTGACAAAATGCCTCAACTACCTTGGCTATTGTGACCAGTAAATTAATTTAAGTTTGTTGTTTGAGATAACTTGACACCTAAACACTTAGAAACTACTATCAAAATTAGAGTAGTAAATTAGTTTGAAATTTTCCATAGCAGTATTCAAAATGGCATTAATAAATGCCATGGATTACAATATAGATACTGCAATATTTATGCAAAGTGCAATATGAATAATACTTTTTTTGTTTTTAAGTTCAAAGAATTGGGTAATTTTTATTTTAAATTTATTGATAAATACTGTGAAACCATAGTTAATAATTCTACATTATTATAAGGTTGTCATTAATATTTCTACATTATTATAAGGTTGTCATATCTTGAGAATTAGATACTACATGTACAGATTATGTCCTGGTTTCTAACATTTTATGTTGGGATATTTAAAATGAACACTAATATTACTTGAAATGTGTGAAGACCTGTCTGTAACCTGTGGCAAGTTTTGTGCACTAACTGAAACATTTTAAAATGTTCTTAGTCAAATTTAAATACAATTTTGTCTGTGTCGCACAGGTGCAAAGGCCTTATCATAACCTGGCACACAGTTTTTGATGCATGAAATTTTTAAATTGAGGGATAATGGCCAGAATCAGGATGATCAGTTTGCAATAAAAGCTCATCTTAGCATTAGGTCTACTAGGTCTCTAGAACTGTTAGAGCCAGTGTTTTGGTAAGTCTATTTATGACCTTAAAATTTAAAGTTTTGCGTGGGGGATTCTCACATCTGGGAACAAAAACCGTGAACAAAAGGCCTTCTGATCAGCAGTTTTTTTTAAAAAAAGCAATTAAGTAATTCAGGACCATACTGACAGGAGAATCCAGTATATCCAAAATAGTTGAAAGTATCATTAATGCATTTTTCAATTCAGCATTTATAGAGATCATTGCCAAAATTGAACAATAATCTTGATCCCTTATTCATGATGTAACAGTGTTGGTTTTTATGAACCAGTCTTCAAGAATTGTTGAGAGAACAGTTGCCTGC
This sequence comes from Brachyrhaphis roseni, assembly GCA_903066815.1. Classification (NCBI taxonomy): domain Eukaryota; kingdom Metazoa; phylum Chordata; class Actinopteri; order Cyprinodontiformes; family Poeciliidae; genus Brachyrhaphis; species Brachyrhaphis roseni. The sequence continues at coordinate 6,401 of CAEFZY010028852.1, read as the reverse complement.
TACTCTGCAAAACTATTCAAAACGTCTGAGTGATGCTTTAATCAGGCTGTGGTTGGCAGCTTCCTGCTATTTGAGCTTTCAACTGTTAAAAATGTAACCTCTTCCAATCGGTTTCTCAGCTTACTGCGATGGTTGCGTCTTCACCTTGCTCTTAAGAGTAGACTGATAAGTTTTTGAGTCCTTTAGAGGCAGTTGTTACTTACCTTTTTTCTCTGTTTCTAACCATCTCTCTTTGGCTGTCAGCTGCAGAGTGCCAGAGTTCGGTATTGATGTAGCTCTAAAAGCGAATGTTGCCAAGGTGCTAAACTGACATGACAGGGCTATAAAAGAGCATTGGAGATCAATATGGCCATCATTTACCCTGCTGCACCGTCCTCCCTGCATCTACCTGCCACGCTCACTCTGAGATAAGAAGATTCTCTAAACATTGGCTGTCTCTCCCTCTGGATGACTTGCATACAATCATACCTTTTGAACCGCTTCACATTTTGTCACAATACATCTGCAAATATTATTATGTTTGATATTACTGGGGATTTTATGTAACGGACTGATGGAAACCAGCACATACTTGCAATATGAAACTGGAATAATACATGATTTTCAAATGTTTTTACTAATAATAAATAAAATGTGTACCATTTAATCAGGGTATAAGTCAGACAAGCATATTCTGGTCTGCAAAGGCCTTTTAAAGCGCCTGATTAAGCAAACAGCGTCATCAGAGAAAGGTTGTAGTTTAAGACGCTGCCAACACAGAATGGAAAGTGTATAGCAAACCTGCCAACGCATGTTCTTCTTCCTTTCCTCACACACACGCCACTCATTGTTTAGAGGGGGAACCAAAAAGGTAATCTAAATATCCAAAATAAACACGACAAGCAAAACAAAATAAACAAGAATGAAACTACACACAACCAAAACCCAGAAATAAAATGGATTAAGATGTCTTTGTATACAAAATACCCTTCAAAAAATATTGATGGTCAAAATGGAAATTATTGAGTTAATTTTAATTTATCACGCAATTTGTTGATTTATTGATTTATTGCTTATTGTGACAGGCTTGCTTTGACTAGACTGACCCCGTTATGAAGCAATCCTGGAAGAAAACCTTTTCAGAGGCCCTGAAACACTTGAGACTAGATTGGATGGTCATTTTCCAGCAGCATAATGTCCCTAAACATACATCCAGTGCTACTGCTTAGATTATGCAAAAACAAGTATGAAGTAGAGTATAAATCTTAATATTTAAGCTAAACAAGAAGATCTTTCCTAGTTAGAAACATCTGGCTTTGCAGACAGACTTTCTAGTGTTGGTGTTGTTGACTTTAGTTCATTGTATCTGTGTGTCTTTTAAACAAAAAGGCTGGTAAATATTAGCAAACTCTATGCAGTATTATGTAGGTATACATACCTCTGCAAAATACTAAATAGGTTTTAAAAGTCCACTGATGTCACAGACTATGTTCTGTAAAACCAACCATATTTATGTTTTGTATATAATTCATGTGACCTGGCTAAGCGACTCACAGTACAGTGGCAACAGAACAAGTTCTTATTAATGTAGGACGAATTAGGGAACACGGTTGAAAGTAAAACAAGACCTAGCTTCTCCATGTCTATTGTTGTGTTACTTTATTCACTTAATCGTTGTCTGATTTTTGACTTTCTCAAGGATATTTGGACTAAGTGTGACTACAGATGAACTCAGTGGGATCTACTAAAACAGTTACTCTAAAAAACATTATGTAAACAAAAACTGACAGCCAGATCCTATTTGAACATTTGGTTTTGCTCACCTGCACGTATTCCAAATTCTGTTTATGCAGATGTGATGTCAGAAGCAGGAAGAGAAGCTGTTTATTTAACCTTAGACTGGACAAGTCTGATTCACAAGTTTGCATTTCTTATCTTGTTTTCTGGATTTTTATTTACAGCTGTGATTCATTTAGGGTTGGGCCTTATTGAACAGTCGTTTGCAGTTTTTTTGATTTACTTGGTCATATGATTATGCAGTGCCGAGAAAAAGTCACCAGACTGTCATCGGACACGTCACTCATAAAAAGCAGTCAGTAAATTCCCAACCGCCACAACCAGGAAGTAAGAACTCAAACTCTGATAGTGACTGCTTCCTCTTGTCAACAATTCATCAATTATAATATTGTTGAAATTTGACATAATTTCAGAAATCTAGCTTTACCTGTCTACATTCATAGCACTCGGAGAAATTTTCTGACGTTTGTTTTAATGATTATGGCTTAAAGTTAATATTCAGTTTCTCAGAATTAGAGTATTTCATAAACCCTGTCAAAACTCAGTGGACCAACACCGGCAGGTGACATGGCTTCTCAAAACATTACTGATTTTGAAAGTTTCACTCTAAACCTCAGTAAATTGATCCTATGCTTCTCACTCCTTCTTCCAGACTCATATTTTTCACAGATCTTTGAAAATGAATGTTTCTTTTGAGATTTATCGCATTTCATCTCTAACTTTTAAATCTTTTAATTGTTTAATGATGAAAACCTAAGGAAAGGGTTGGTATTTTACCAGACACTTTGGTGTCTCTTACTAACAACCTAGCATTTCAAAACCCACAGTGTCCCTGTGTCTCACATGGACCTTGGGGATCATTACCTTAACATTTTTAAATTCATCATGTTCCATGGTAGAGTTGAAAAAGCAACATAGAGCAACGTCAGTGTACCTTCCTGTAATCTGCTGAAGGCCTCTGCCCTCTTGCTCTTGGTGCTAGAACTACAGACATGTCTCAACATATTGTGGAAAATACAGTTTCCCTTTAAGTAGCATCTTGGATTTCTGTGCTTCCTCTTATGTCATTCTAAACACCTTGCCAACACTGTGAATATCTAACTATGAGCCTTCATCACTATTCCATTTCAGATAACCAACAATTTTCTGTCTCTAACTCTAAACAATGCCTAAAACATATCAAGAAACTATATTGAGTTTGTGCAAAGAACTACCAGAAAAGCAATAATTTTGTTTAAATATTGTTTTAATTTTTCTGACATGAAATTGTTTTAGAAATCGGGGGGACAAAAATTGCAGTCTGAATTATGTTTTTTGTGAAAACGGTTTTGATTTTTATGAACGCTATATTCTAAACTTCACAATCAGAAATAAAAGCTCTAGTTGAGTAAATAGACTTTATCATAAGCAATGATGTATGGTTAAACAAGTGCTTAATTTCTTGCAAATATTAACATCTTCTGCTCTTATGCAGGGCAAACTCACGCTCTAATTTATGCACCGTACACATAATTAGATAGAAGAAAACTCTTTTTCATATTCATAAGTGCTAAATGATTCTAGAGGCAATTACACAGCAGTTATGGCAAATAAAGACCTTGCCAGCAGCTTCATAAGAAGAGTTGTAGTTGGCAATTATAGGAAACAAAACCATGCTGACAAACAGGCTCATTAAAGCCCAAAAGCTTCATGACACAAGAATACCAAATCAGTTTTTTTTAGAGAAATGACTGAAATAATTAGCATATTGTATGAAAATAATAAGCATCGAGATCAGAGAGTAGCTTTTATTTCACACTAAATGCAGACAAAACTCTACATGCAATGATTTTTAATGATATCTTATATATGCAGGTGTTTGATATTGACTGTATTAGGGTGTTATGAGGAAACTCCTCACATTTAAACCATAAATGTACCAGGTGCTTGATTTTTATAGAGAGTGAAGTAAAAACTAAACATGTTATTACAGCTGTCGCCCAAAGGGTGGCAGTCATGCTCTCTCAACAAAGTCAGCGAGTCCTCAGCTGGTCAAACTAAAAGTAACAAAAAACTTTCAAATCAGACTGTTTATTTAGATTTCTGCCTCATGCAAATTCAAGTCCTTTTCCAGTAGAGTGGTATAGATTATGAACTTTTAGAAGCGAATGGGTCCATGGGTGCCTGGGGTACCTGAGCCAAGGCAGTGGACGGTTTCCCAGCATCTCCCTTCACACAGGTGTGAGCCGTTGACAGCATGCACTCATTATAACAGGGAATGAGGTCAGGAGACTCAGAGTTGACACCTACTGAAACTGATTAGGCAGTGGTGTCCAAAATCAGTCCTCAAGGGCCAGCATCCTACATGTTTTAGTTCTTTCCCTGGTTCAACACACCTAAATCGAATGATGGTTCATTAGCAGGCCTCTGCAGAACTTTATGACATGCTGAGGAGGTAGTTGGACCATTTGAGATGCGTCTAAAACTGGCAGGACACCGGCCCTTGACGGCTGGAGCTGGACAAACATGGGCTACAACACATCTCAACAATCAGCATCTTTCAAAATGTTGAGATGTTTGTGTTTAGTGGGATTTTTAAAATGTCAGGGTAGATTTTAAACAGACAAATCACTTATTATTGTATGTTACCATACAGAACATTATGGAGTTTGACTAAAAACATTAAAAAAAAAAAAAACTTATTTTCTGTACCCAGTCACAACTGTCACCAATTCCCAAATTAGGAAATGTTTTATGTACCTGCTTATAGTGAATCAGGAACCATACAACGTAGTTACTTCTTTCCAGCTGCTGATAATTAACATTGTTGAAAGAAAAAAAGCATTAGTTGTCTGTGCATCTTCTTTACAGACCAATGTTAATAGAGTGGACACAGATATAGTCTATTTTGACAACGCATGCCAGAACATTAAAAGTGCTGGGGAAGGAAAGGAGTCTACCCGAGGGTATGTGAGGGGAGAATCTATTAACCTCCAGTGACCACCCAACCAGCCATGACTGATTGCCCTGTCGCTACGTTATCAACCTCTTTCAGTAGTGTGTATGTAATGTGTAAATTTTATGTCTACGCTCAAGTGGATCTACAAACTGAGTTGTTTTACTCTGATGTTGGCTTGACATAAACAGGTATGACATTCTGACAGTTTCATAACATCGTGTGAGACATTACCACAAAACATATAAAATTATTGTGATTTGTCTAAAATGGAAATGCAGCAATTATTCTTATTGAGACAATATAAAATATTGGAACATGTTATAACAGCTATAATAACTTTTTATTATAATACTTATTTCAAAAACTTTATTTGGCACTAGTGACCTTTATTCAAGGTCAGGAACTTTGGCTGATAAAGTGACGACATGCGGTAAATAGAGCTAGGAATCAAACCCGGAGTGGCTGCATCAGTGACTCTACACCACCTCTATCCATGTTTGATAAACAGCAAGATTTGAAAATGTAGTTGACTAGCAATGCACAGCAACAAGTGGGGGAGGGTAACAGTGTAATAATTTATGCTTCAGACATCAGTGTAAAAATTCCAACAACTCCAACACTTCTTCTGTCATTCCTTTACATCTCAGGAAGAGTGTACAACCATTAGAGAGTAACAGTTTTGAAACTATAACTTTTTACAGCTTTTATACACCTTGATGCAGTAATCAGCTCATAATATTTCTTAAATAGGTACTTGGCTGAACAAGAAAGTTCATTTGCGTTGGGCTTATTGGGAAGCACCAATATAAAAAATTGTACTGGTATTAATATTGCTGTTATGGCTGATAACTGATATTTACTGATATTATATATATATATTTTACTAATCTTTCGTCGCGTTAAAAAAAAAAAAGACCACACCACTGACCACACTGTTAACATGGGCTCAGTTTTATTTATTGGACCAATACACATACTTTAAAAAAGCTAAGATCAGCCAATACTGATGTTATTGACAATATCTCTTGCATCCCTAGTTTATTTATTTATTGTAACACTGCTCCATTATAATTTATGCTGCTGGAAGAGTGGTTTGTTTTCCTCTACTTCTAGTTCCGCATGTAAAAGAGAATCCATTTGTGGGTTAAGCAGATGAGGAAGTAAGCAGCGTTTACAACAGGACAAGATTTACTGCTAAGATTTGTTGCAACTAAGAAACCATCAGTCAGTCAAGTTTATTTGTATAGCATATTTTAGCAACAAGGCAGTTCAAAGTGATTTACATCATAAAAACAAGAACTATAAGACATAAAAACAACATTCAGTCAGCAATTGAGAAACCAGTGATAAACATTACACTTTGAGTGACATCATCAAGCTCATCAACACACACTAAATATGGGTGTGTTGAATGTTTCATTCAGTGTAGTTCAAAAGCAATTCTAAATAGACAGGTTTTTAGCCTTGATTTAAAGGAACTCAGTGTTTCAGCTGTTTTGCAGTTTTCTGGAAGTTTGTTCCAGATTTGTGGTGCCTAGAAACTGAATGCTGCTTCTCCGTGGTTGGTTCTGGTTCTGGAGATGCAGCGCAGGTCAGAACAAGAAGACCTGAAAAAGAAATAATCACCCAAGCTCAAACTTCTGTGCTTTTTGTATATAGTTTTTAACATATATATATATATATATAT
>CAEFZY010028849.1:0-19357 GCA_903066815.1 Brachyrhaphis roseni | reverse complement strand
CAGTAATCTAACTAAGTTACTTTTTCAAGGAGTAATCAGTAATCTGATTAAAGTTACTTTTTCAAAGTAACTATGCCATCACTGATAAGAATAAATGTACATATGCAGTGACTTAAAAAAGTATTCACACTCCTTTGAACATTTTTAGATTTTCATGTTTTCAACCACAAACTTTAATTTATTTTTTAAATGAGATTTTAATTGAGAAGTGGAAGGAAAATGGTTCCATCCATCCATCCATCCATCCATCCATCCATCCATCCATCCATCCATCCATCCATCCATCCATCCATCCATTCGGTTGTAATAGTGAAAAACAGCAAACAACATCAGAAAGTAAATTAGAACAAATGCAGTTTAGTTCTAATTTACAGTAACTCTTTTCTTCATCTACAGGCATTATAGGACTGTTGATTTATTTTCATCTTTTATCAGCTATTCAGGAAATGGTTTGTCAGACTGATAGTTTTTATTATGTTTATGTTGCCAATGTCTGGCCGACGTGTTTTATTACCAAAATCAACTCGTAAAATGTGAGTCGACATCCTTAAAAGTAGCTATGAAAAAACAAATTCATTTGCAGACATCCACCATTTAAAAATGATATGCAATGTACTGTAAATTAAATTATTCTATGATCTTTAGTTGAGTCTACCCAAATATAATGGTAAAATTTTAGAAGGAACATTTTTAGGAGATTCAAAGCTATAATAACTTTCAGCCTTTTTAACTGTTTGAGACCTGAAACATTTTTAAGAATTTCACTTAATAAAATTTCCCTTCTAATGAAATGTCATACGATCTTGAACTCTTTCAACTGTTCCCTTCAGACAAACATAATGTTCAGTGGATTAATAATTGATTGCTCCCTCAGGAGTCCAAAAAAGGCTTGTTCCCACCAACCAATGGCATTCTGGTTTGGCATCTTACTGAGCTGTGATTGGACGACTGCGACCACAACCCCCATAGGCTCAGACATTAGAGACGGACACATGCTGTGAGAGAATTAAGACTGAAACTCATTTAAAAATAACACTTTACAGATTTTAACTATAAACTCTTTTGGTCAGATGTTTCTTTCAGAATCACAACTTTTATCTGCTTAAAGATAATTTTGAACTTTTGAAACGAAATACCTTAGTATTTCTTAAACTTATTCTGTAAACTGAATACTGTTCTTAGAAATGCTAGGTTTTTTTTTAAATGTATTGATTTTTCTTTAAAAATCTGTGGACTTTGCTGTGTTAACTCGGTCTGTGCCAGATTAAACTAGTGTGTATCCACGGGTTCTGTCCACAGAGTGAAGGAACACAAAGCCGGCCTCTAGCTGGAGGTCAAGGGTCATTAGGTCAGAGGTGGAGCGGCAAGCAATATAAATTCATGCATCCAGTTGAACATTTGCAACAAAAATTGCTACATCCACAACCCAATTTCTAATAAGTGGAAGAAAATAGATGGATGAAAAATAATCCACATCAGGGGTGTCCAAACTTTTTGGCTTGTGGACCAAAAATATCAAGTTAAAAAAACTCAGAGGGTCACAAATAAACACAATATTTTAATGTAATGGGAAAAGCAATCGGATTTCTGTACGAGAAATCTGTATATTGTAGATTTTAAACAAAAAAAGGTTTGCCAGATTAAAACAAGCAAAAATACACCAAACCATATAGGCCTAGTATATTTTTAATCTTATTCTGGAGTTTTTTTGTGTCTTTTTAGTAACGAGAACAGAATATGGCTCAGTCTAGCTTCATTTTGACAAGCTTGTTAATCTGAACTGCCCAGGTTGCATGTTTTTTTGTTTCCTCTAAAAAGAAATTATATTCAAAGTAAAAACCTGAATGAATACTTTGTGTGTTAACTCCACGTACTGTGATCAAGGGCCATTCAGAATTGTTCCGAGGGCTGTAAATGGCCCCCGAGCCGCACTTTGGACACCACCGATATGTTTGGCTTAAATAAAGGAAATATGCGAGTTCTGCCACTGGGTGGCAGTCACGCACCATTTACGGGAAAGTCTGAATAAAGCTCTGGAGGCAGCAATCTGAATTAATGACACTGATTTTAATTAGACGAGTGATACACAATGCACCAGGATCCAGAGCAGCGACATCTGGTCAAATTAATTCAACATATTTACAGTAGAAAAAAAAATTTATGTAAAAATGCACAAAATAATAAAAAAAAAACACATGTCTGGAAGGACAAAAATGTAATAAGAAAAATAAAAGGCAAGCAGATGCAGTAGTGGGCTTTGACACATTGTAAACAAAGAAGCTCTTCATTTTAGTGTAATAATACTGAAAGAAATGAAAATATTTTCTCTGTAGCTTAAATAAAATGTTTTAGCAGTTGAATAGAATCTGTCTATGCATTTGTTGTACAGGTTGGTTTCGTTTTTTGTCAACTGAAGAAAATAAATAATCTGCTAAAGTGACGAACAGCATTAAAGTGAACTGGAGTGTTTTCACAACAATGGATCTCTATCGCTCTGTCTTCTGGCTCCTCATAAGGACATAGCAGCAATCAGAATTGCAACTAAAGGAAGCAACAGTTTGACCAGATGTGATAAGTGACGAGACACACTGTGGAATATTCATATCCTAGTTGGAACCAAACTGTACAGAACTGTGCAAAAGTTCTTTAAAAGTTGCTTCCATGGAGCTGAAATTTTATATTTCCTGCTGCAAAATTTTCAGTAACGGGTTCAAAGGTTACGAGAAGATCTAACAGCTCTGAAGCGAAGTATGGAAGTGGTTTCAAACAACACTACATGTGTGGACATCTACACAGCCTAGTTGTACAGAGATATCAGATTAGTAACACTTATGCATATTGTCTTATAAAGATACAGCCAACTACTTATACACACTTGATTTCATCTGAGCAAACCATGAGCGAGTCTCTACACTTCAAAAACTCAAAATCTTACCAAGTACGTTTGGTCCATTTTCTTAGAACTCTTGAAACTAACTTACATGTAACTTTTCAGAAAGATATGAGAGCTTATTTAAAGCCAATAATTCCTTAATATTGATGAAAATGTTCTAGTTCCACTGGCGGATTATTTCATTTATAACTATTGGTGCACTGATTGCATTTTTCTGGCCGATTATAAGCTTTAAAAAGCCCGACCTGCAGGTTCTGATTTTGCCCGATGTTGATTTTTTTTTGTCTGAAATGTTGCCAAAAATAGCAAGAAAGTGGCTGAGTTGGCAACAGTGGGTTGACTATTGTTAACTGCCAACGTGCAGAGAGTCACGCCTCTCTCACTGCAGAGGACAGAGGTTGATTTTTAAACCGCCAAGTAAGTAAGATCAGTGGATAAGATCAGCTTCACATGTATGTGTCAGCCGATCAAAGATCTCCTAAAATTAAGGAAATCAAGGCCGAGTGATCAGTGCACCCGTACTTACAACATGGGAAAAATATCTTGTTTTAAGTGAATAATCCTCCAGAGGAACTAGTAGTTTCTCATCAATGTTAAGAGATTATTTACTTAAAACAAGCTCCTATATGTTCCTGAAAAGTTACTGGTAAGTTAGCATACCTGAAATAAAACAAAACTAATATATTTGCACTAAAAATTGGACCAAAAATACTTGGTAAGATTTTGTATTTTTGCAGTGCAGTCTTTTCTTCAGACGACAGGATCTATTGATTTACATAGTAGGTTTTAAATTTCTGGTAAAATATGTCATTAGAAGCAGTTTTGGTCACATTCTTTCACATATACACTTCTACAGTTTCCTCCATAATCCTAGAAAATGTCACAGAAACCCTTCAGAACCGCTTTAGTTCTTCAGCCAGAGAGAGAGATCTCATAGTCACTTGTGGACAGCAGGGGGCGCCCGACTTTCCGCACATTCTTGGCGTTGGTGATGCATGCCGCCACGTCCACCGGCTTCTCAAAGTACCGCACCAGAGCCTGCTCGGTGAGGACGGAGGCCAGGAACTGCTCGAAGGTGATGGCCCAGTCTTTGTCGATGCTGGTGCTGTGCGGCAGCCCGGCGCTGTTGGGAATCCCCCTCCGTTCGCGCTCCAATGGCCGCTCGTCGCTGCGCACCAGCACCGTGTCGTCGGCGATGTCTTCGCACTGCAGCTTCTCGTCCAGCTCGTGGGAGCCGGCGCTCAGCACCGAGTACGACGACATGGACGTGTCGTCTTTTGTTTCGTCGTCGGAGATGAGCATGGCGGACGACGTCCCCGTCTCCTTGGGGGACGAGTCTTCCAGCTTGATGTCCTGCATGGGCGCCAGCTCCTCGCTCACATCCTGCCGCTTGTCCTCCTCGCAGGGGCTCGGCTTGTCCTCCAGCTCCGCCGGGATGAAAACATCTGCCAGATCTGGAGGGTCTTGAGTGGATTTGAGATCCACCAAGTCTCTCCTGCACAAACCCAACTCTGAATTCGTCTCCTGGCTGGGGTCCTTCCGGCCGCAGGAAGTGAAGAGCTTCCCCACTTCTCCCATTTCCAGCAGCAGACTGGTGACGGTTGCAGTGGCGTGATAAAGCTCCTGCTCAGCTACATCCTCACTGAACATGCTGTAGAGCGTCTTACAAAGCTCAATGAACTGACTCTGAAAGACAGAAACAATACATCAATTCTTATCATTTTAAGAAATTATCACAATAAATGATGAACATTATGATAAATGCCCACACCATGGATCCCTACTCTACACTAGGGATCCATAGATCCACTTTTTCACTTCCGATAAGTGAGGTTTAGTATCGACCAATACCAGTCCAATACAGAAAAACATTGCTGAATTAACTTAAAAAAACGTATTTTTTTAAACACACATGTAAATGTACTAAATTACAATCTGCAAGCACAAAGCCGTTTCTCAGATCAAATCCTACCTGGTTCAGCTTTGGAAGGTCCTTTGTGCTTTCTCGTTTGGGCTTCGTCTCCTCGTTCCACAGTTTCAGGTAATGACGGTAATCAGGAGTGCTCAGTTTCTTCACTGTCAAATAAATATAAAGAATCTCTTCAAGATTTTCACATTTAAAATGCATTCGCCCACTCCACATACAGACACAGAACCTTCTTCTTCCCTTATGGGTTTTTTTATTAAGCATCTTTTCTTATGTCCTACAATTTTTCTCACCTTTTTCAGTCTTGAACGTAACTCTGACGAATCCATCATCCTTCTCGCCTCGACCCTTTGAATCCCGACCTGAGAAGATAAGTAGTAAATAAGTAACCTGAGCTACAATAGAGTGGCTTAGATCAAAGCATACTCATGTTTTAAAATGGTCTAGTCAAAGTCCAGATCTAATACCCAAGGAGAATCTGTGGCAAGACGCAACATGTTTTTTTTTTATTTACTCACTTGATTTTAATTGTGTATCTTATTTAATGGAAACATATCTATCTATAACTAAATTTACAGACAAAGTGCATTCATACAATATTGGCATTGTGTTCGATTTTCATACATAATTTCAACAATTAACACTGAATTTTGTCATATTAATTAGCAAAATTGTGGAAATGTTTTCTGCTTCTCCATTCAAGCCCATCAAAGTGGTTGAAAAAGCAGCTAAACTATTCAAACGTTTGAAAGACCATAAGGATAAAAAGAATGGAAAGTCCTTTATTTAAAGCCTTACTTTAAATAAAGGCAAAATAAAACTGGTTTAGACTTGCCTTTGATTAGTAGTAAATGAGACATTTATCAACATATTTTATGTATATTGATGATTTTGATTATGGAAATTGTTAAGATGTAACAATTAACTGATGTAACTGATGTTTTTATGGTTTATAAAAGCAACATTTGTTGCTGAAATGTGCTTTACAAACAAACTTCACCCAAATTGAACAAATGTATCCATTGAAAAGCTTCTGCAACATCATCTAGTTCAATCGGCATTGCTTCAATCAGACAGTGGGATTTGTGGTTCCAACTGCATCCTTCACATGCAAATCACATCGCCACAAAATCTGATTTTATTCACCAACTGCATGATAAAAATCTCCAGTCTGCTTTCTGAGTCTGTATGCCGATCTGCTCTGACTAAACCTGAAAAATGAAATAGGTGCGCCACAAAGAAGTGATCTGATAGGAGTTTTAAACTTACTGATGGATGTTTCTGGAGTGATGTCTTCGAAGAAGTACTGAGTGGCTTCGAAGGCCGAGTCGGGCTCTTCTTGCTCATGAGTGATCTCTGGGGAAAAACAGTTTCTTTACAGAATTAGGCTAAAATGCAAAGTTCAAGGAGGCTCAAAAACTTTGTATCCTGTTGAAAAACAGCATCATCTCTACAGCAGTACAAAAAACTAAACCTTACTTTGTATTTTCTGTCTAGATGCTAGTGCAAATATTTTTAGCACACTAAAAATAAATAAGTGGCTGCGTTCCACCGGCCACAATTTAATATTTTGAAAAAAATTAACTTCATAGAAACACACAAATCTAAAAAAAAACTCTTGAGGTTTTTCTTTTGGCCGTATCAAAATTGTTTTATTTTGCAAAACTACAATCACATAAGACAGATGAACAACAACCACATGTCACTAATGGCGTAAAGTCGAATTAGAAGACAGGAAGTAGTTGGAGGATGATGGCACAGCATGTTTTTTTTATTTGTTTACGTGATTTTAACTGCATTTCTTATTTAATGGAAACACTTTGTACTTTGACATTTGTAATGGAATGCAGCTACTGTTCAGTAGTATCAAATATTTGTTGTTGCTTGTCTGACACTCACCAGGTAAGACGTGCATCTTGTAGAGGAGCTTCAGCTTCTCCGTTAGATCCCCATGACACAAAACACCTGCAGCACACAACATCGAGTTGAGAGCTGAGACAGAACCAACTACATCCAGAACGGATGTGTTCGTAACCCATCCCTGCTAACCAAGGCCGTTGATGAAGTCTCGAAAGTTGAGGAGGGCGTCTCCGTTTTCGTCCAGCAGATGGAAGAAACGCACCGCCAGCGGGTCAGAGTGGGCCCCGTTGGCCCAGGGGAACAGCAGGGCGAACAGGCCCTTGAACAGCTCCACGTCGATGCGGTACTGCTCCAGGTACGGCAGGCTGGGGTCGTGGCGCTCGGTGGGGTTACTGCTGCTGCCCCAGTAACAGCTGCTCAGGTGCTCTGCCTGAAGAAGACAACAGAAGAGACCGGTACAAACTTTAAAACTGGAACTAAAGTGCTGTTTGTTCAGGCAAATAGACAGAATTTTGGTAATTCTGACTGACCTAAAACAAGATAAGTTTGATCTGATTTAACTTCAGACAGTGAGAAATAATAGCAAAGCTTCAAACTGCTGATTATTATTTTAGTAGTTTTTGGTTTCTGTTTAACAACTATGATATCATATGGAGTGCTGTACTGGTCACTTGTTTTAAAACAGTTTTGTAATTTTACGAAGACTACAATCATTACAAAGTTGAGATTTCAGCATCTTTTATGAGCGATTAGCATATTTAGTGCTGCTTTAACCACTAACAGTCATTACTGTGTGGGGGTGTGTGTGTGTGTGTGTGTGTGAAAAACAAGTGCAATTCTGCAGCGATATGTTCAACTTTCCCATTATCTGCTGAAAGCTTTGCTCTCTCACTCTCTTTTAATCCTCTTTCCTCAATAACAACATTCACACTGAAGAGTGTTGCTGCATCACCTAATAGCGTTCAGTACGGTGATGTTGACTAAAAATTAAACCTTTTTTGATTAATCTGTTCAGGGTCAATCAAGTTGAAATTGTGGTAACCTTCTTTCTATAATGATCAAGGTTATATCTTGTGTTTTCTTATGATTAAAAAGTTGCGACTCACCTTGAAGAGCATATAAAGCTCCTCCAACTCATCAATACTGAAAGCTGTCTCTGTCACAATAGTTCGAACCTGGAATAAAAGAGGACAAACCGTGAGGATCTCATCTCTAAAATGACATCAAAGCTTCTTTCATTCTCATCCAGTTACTTTTCTGCAGTTAGATTTAACGAGCAGCATGGAATAAACTATGTCTCAAAAGAAACTCTTAATGATTGCAGAAGTTTCTTACCACATTGCGTTTGGTTGTGTCCTCAATGGTCTGAATGACCCTCAGTCTCTGTTTGAAGCGCATCTGTTCAATCACGTCTGCGCGGATCGAGCCGAATTTCTACCGAAAAGAAAAAAAACACAGACATGAAGGCTGGATCTCTATCAGTACACTGAAAAAAAACACAACATCTTCAAGATATTGTGTTAAAAACCAGACTTGCTAATCAGTCAGACAGACACGAGCTGTCAGATGTTTTACCTCATAGGAGCTGCAGACCAGTTTGAAGATGTCCACCTCTGGATGTGGTTCTCCGTTATCGGTGAGCAGAGAGTGAAGGTGAGGGATGGGAGGGAGGGTGCTGTCCTTATTGGTCACACTGTCCAGGTACCTGCACACAGACAAGATGAGACCGCATTAAAACAGACAATGATTGGGTCAGCAGCATAACAACGCAAAACATAACAGAAACAAATTAGTTTTAAGATGTTGCTGTTCAGCTTCTAATTAAAGCTGCATGTACAGAAATGTGTCCAGATATCCACAATAATCAAAATACAGTCCCAAAATATAATCTACAATAACCACATCTACTGTTTCTGTACAGCAGCTACCAAAGTGAGATGTTTCTGCCCAATTACACCTTCTATTTTATCAAATGCTGAAGGAATGAGACTGTTTTTCATTAGACTAGTAAATGTGAAGTTATTTGGAAAACACGAAAGGTTATTTTCTATTAAATTAAAAATGTATTTTAATGCTAAAATGCCAGAATCTGTAAGTTGAAAGAGGTTTTGTGCTCCAAGGCTGAACGGACTGAAATTTGAAAGCTAAAGTGTTAACTTTACTGTTGTTCTTGCAAAAATATGTGCACCAATTTATCAGCTTGCCGATTTATTGGTGCAGATTTTCTTAATTTTGGGAGATCGGTGATCAGCTGATACTTGCATGTGAAGCCGATCCTATCCACTGATCTTATCTACCTCAGCAAAGGTTTAAACATCAACCACTGTCCTCTACTGCTGTCCCGTGGTTCTTTAAAGATCAGTGATCGGCCAGAAAACTGTAATCAGTGCACCCCTAGTTGCATCTCTAGCATCTTCTCCTCCATACCTGCCCAGGACAGTCATGGCCTCTCCGTCGTCCTTGCAGCCCAGTAACTGGTGGATGTTGGCGTGCAGCACGGAGAGCGCCAGCTGAAAGATGACCTTGATGCCGTCGTAGAAGAAACAGTCGACCACCACCACAGCGCTCTCGAACGGCATGACCGACAGGAAGAGGGTGAGGAACCAGGAGAGAGAGATGGTGGATATGACACCCAGGTCCTGCATGCAGTCGTAAAGCTGCGGCACGTACTCGCGGGCGAGCTCCTCGAACACTCCCTGATCAACCAGAGCTCCTAAACGTGAGGGTACGATACAGTTACATCTTCACACACACAAATCACTAAATCAAACTGGATGTGTTCAGACTGACCCACTACTCTTGTGTTGTAGTAGTCAGGCAGCATCCTCTCGCAGAGAGCCACGAGGAGCCAGAAAGCTTCTTCTTCTTTAGCGTAAAGCAGCAACACAGACGTGACGATGTTCATGGCCTGTCGGGACAAGAAAGATTCAGAAACAGACCAGGAAGGTGAACTGCTGCTGCTGCAGGGGACGTCCAAGTCAGACATTTTGAGTCCTGACCTGATACTTCAAAAATACATTTAAAAAAATGAAGAGTGAAGAAACAGATCCAGAATAGAACTGGACGATAAAGCAATTTAATATGTCGCAATAGACACATGATCAGTATCAATAGATAATATATCTGATAGAATATTCTGATCCAGTGTTCAGTTCTGGATCACTGAACTGCACAGCATTCTGGGAGATGTAGGCAGAGGAAAAGCTTTAGCTGCTCAACCTCTCACATCTACCTTAGCTAGGTTGGTGGAATCAGCTAACTTACTTACTCTTTGGTTACCTAGCAACTCACTCACTCTTTGGTTACCTAGCAACTCACTCACTCTTTGGTTACCTAGCAACTCACTCATGCTTTGGTTACCTAGCAACAACCTGTTGAGTAACTTGTGCAGCAGCAGTTTAGAGTTTCACCAATGTTCCTCATAACTGCTTAAAAATAAAAATTAACTTTGTGGAGTGAAAACCGCGGATAAAACAGGAAAGGTCACATTTACCAGTTTGGCAGTATTTCAGATATTTAAAACAGAAAACTAATCAATATTATCGATATTGACTGATACAAAATGATAATATTTTTGTCTCATCGTTCAGCTCAATCCGGAATGTCCCTTATTTTTTTTATTCGCCTTATTTATCAATGTTTGATTCCGATGCAGTCTGATACCACTTGATCGCGCCCGATTTACAATCTTGTGATCGGATAGCGACACCCCTCGCTGCTGTTGCCGGGTCATGTTGGGGTAATCAGAGTCACGTCTTCACCTGACAGTATCCGATGTTAGGGTTCCTGAAAGCGTAGGCGGTCAGGACCCTGCGCAGTGCGGCGATGCCCATCTCGTTCTGGAAGGCCGGGTGCTCCGGCAGTGAGCGGTGCAGGTCCCTCTCGATCTCCTCGGTGGCCAGGTTGTACTTCCCCATCGATTTCTCCACCAGGTCTTCGTAGTAACCGGGGTGAGTCGTCATCTCGTTGATCGCCCCTGTCCAGAAAAACACGCAGGATTTAAAAACTGAAAGCAGCAACATGCATGACATCTGAAATGATTTTCAATAAAATTACAAACATGTCTTTTTGTTTTCACACGCAGGTAAACTGCAGTATATATTATATAAGGTATAATATCTTATATACTATACATATAAGGTATATGTCATAGTGCAGAGAAAAAGTAAATAAAACTACTATTCTGTTTTTGCTGCATTGTCAGATTTAAATGATTCTGATAAAAGTAACTAATGTGTAGAAATCACAATAACTAAATATATCCTATGTAAATCAATATTATTTGTGTTTTAGAAATTTCCACACAAATTGGAAGTTTTTTAAGTTTGCGGCACAAAATCAGTTTTGTTCTCCTTTTCATCTTTTCTCAGTTTAAATTAAAGACCAGAAGCTACACATTTAACACCAGATATAGTTTATACATGTAGTTTATATTAACATAATGGCTTCATTTAACCTGTTAATTCAGTAACCTGCAGCTGATTGTGCTCAACCTTCAAGGACGGTTTTTATTCGTATAGCACAAATAAAAACAAGGCAGTCCAAAGTTCTTTACACCATAAAAAAATGAAGCATCATTATTGCATGTTTCAATTATGAAACATGTAATAAACACTACATTGTTAAATATGATTATTAAAATCATCAAGCAAATATAAATGAAATATGTTGATTAATATTCCAGTTGTTGTGAATCAAAGGTCGCGCTGACCTGGTGGGTTTCTAGCCCTGACTTAAACGAACTCAGTGTTTCGGCATCTTTGCAGTTTTCTGGAATTTCGTTCCAGATTCATGGCGCGTATAAACTGAATGTTGCTTCTCCATGTTTGGTTTATGCTTCTTGCTAAGCTGGTTTTCAAACCAGGTGGTGTAAAATGACGCAACAGCTGCATGTTTCAGAGTTCAGGGAAGATCAATGTGATTAAAACTGAACCGTGAACGCTGCCTTCTTCACTGAGGATGTGTTTACTCACTAACAACTGGGTCAGGCGTCTGTGACCTACCTTCACTCAGGTGATGATCTGCAGCTGAAGGCATGTGACACATGACTGTGGTTGTAAACTGAAACCTCTGGATCGTGTTCTTACTTGCGCCGTGCTTTGGGTGGTGAAAGATTTCGCTTCATGAGCAAAAGCTTGAAAACTGACACACTGTTGTTGCCTCTGATACAAGTAAATCCAGTTGTGTTGGATTAGTTCCTGTCAGTTCAATAATTTGCAACTCTGTTTTTGCATGTCTTCTTTTTCTATATTAACCCTTTATACGCTGAAATTGACCTGATAATTGCCTTTAAAACTTTGAGATGTTTCTGGAAATATTTTGTAAAAATGTGCAGTTCAAACATTATGTAACAGAAAAGGCCGACGCCTGAGTTTTTCTTTTACATCTATTGTCTTACTCAAACAGACTCAAACAGTCTTTTTGATCAATTTTGTTCCTGATTTTTTTTATTCCAAAGTGATTTAACAAGAGGACCTAACAATGCAGTTAATATCAAAGCTAATATTTTTAAACACAAAACTATGACCGTGCCCATTTTTTATATTAGTACAGGCATCCAAAAGTATTCACACCTCTTGACCTTTTCCACATTTTTTCCACATTAAATTCACAAATGTTGATGAATTTTACTGGAATTTTGTGACTTAGATAAAGCAGCGCACATTATTCCAGTTTAAAAAAGAATTTAATGTATATCTTGTTTTGGGTTTTTTATGTATTTTGAACATTGTGTAAATGAAAAACCTGCAGAATGTGCCAAGTTAGATTACTCAACTTGAATGTCAGAATACTTGATTATTAAAGTAATCGTTAGCTGCAGCTCTGGACAAGAGCATTGATGTTCAGTTGTAGCTATTTTACACAAAAAAATGGGTGAAGAACATTTCAGTGTCTATGTTTGCAAAGCTGGCCGAGAAAACCTGCAGCCGTAAATGCAGCAAAAAGGTGGTTCAATAACGTATTAAACTTAATGAGGCTGAGCACAGAGTAGAGCCATTTTCCTTCCACCTCATTATGCACTATTTTGTAATGGCCTAAAAAATTGAATTCTAATTAAGTAAATTGAAGTTTGTGGCTGTAATGTGACAGAATATAAGAAGGTTGAAGGAGTATTAATGCTTTTTGAACAAACTGCAGTTTAAACTAAATGAAAATGAATCAAGCAGCAGACATTTTAGAGAAACTTCTCCCAGCAGATGTTACACTGTTATTCTCTAATCTGTAAACAGGAAGTCTTCGTTTTATAAACCGTGCCTGAAATACGCTTCAGGTTTCCTTTTCGACTCGGTGTGTGGTTTCAGCACGGGTTCCTGCAGGTAATGCGTTTGAATTGTTTGCCCACCTGAAAACAGCAGCCACAGCTCTCCCCTCATGCACTCTGGGATGCCTTTGAGGACAAGCTCCTTCGTTTTCTCCGTGCGGTACATGCACACCCCCTCGCCGTACTCCGTGAAGTGGTTCTTCCATGCCTGCTCCTTCAGGAACTCCTTAGCCTGAGAGGAAGTGAAGACAGCAGGGATCAGAGGTCAGGCAGACGAGACGACAGGATTCCTACCCGCAAATGGTAATGGGACTCACCAGTTTGGGGTTAAACTCCTCAGGCGAGCGGCGGCGGTACATGGTCATGAGGGCCTCTGAGGCTGTCGGCACGCTGTTGTCGTTCAGGTTGAAGGTGCGCTCGACGTCTGAGGCCAGACTTTGCTGCGGACTGCAGGACAGCAGGGAGCCATGATGGGAGTAAACCTGCAGAAGAGCAACATTTAAATGTATGTTTGACAGGTGAGACAAGTCCCAAAATGGGCTTTTAGCTTTAATGCAAACAAAACTCCTCAGCATTTTAGCAGTTTTTCTGGAAGCTTGTTCCATAGAAGCTGAATACTGTTTCTCTATGTTTGGTTCTGGTTCTGGGGATGCAGAGCAGAACCAGAACCAGGAGACCTGTGAGGTTTGGAAGGTTGATACAACAGCAGCAGATCTTGAATGTATTGTGGTGCTAAACTGTTTAGTGATTTATAAACTAGCAACAGTATCTTAAATTCTGTTCTCTGAGCTGCAGGGAGCCAGTGGAAGGACGTTAGAACTGGTGTGACGAGTTCTATCTTCCTGGTTTTAGTGAAAACGCCAGCAGCAGCGCTCTGGATCTGATCTTTAGGCAGACCTGTAGAGAGACTGTTGCAGTAATTAATGTTAGGCTCTGCTAGTTCCTACTTTTAACTGAAAACTAAAGTATTCAATTTAGAAATTCCACATTTATTAATTTCCTTGTGTAGCCTCTTATTTAATTATGCATGCTCCAGAGTAATATCCTCCTAAAACAGCAACTCCCTACTTTTTGTCAGAGGCAAGAAAGATCTGAATGAACTCCGACTCCGTTTTTACCTCGTCATCCGAGCTGTTCAGGCTGCCGGTCAGCTCCTTTTCCAGATAAATCTTGGAGGTGGTTTGCTGCAGAAAGTCGGAGATCCTCTGTACCAGGAAGTCTCTGTCTTTCAGGTTGGCAAACAGAAAAGTCATGCGATTCTTGGTGCTGATGGAGAGCGGGCTAGGCAGAACGTTGGAGCTGTCTGCCTTCTCCACGATGGTCACCTGCAGGGCATCGAGACACATCATGAGTGAAACCAAAGAAAAAGAAAAACAGATTAAATTAATGTCTCAACAATCTTAAAAAAAAAAACTAAATCGTTTAGATCTTCCTAAAGAAGACTTTCCTCAAATCGCAACTTGTATTTTTCCAAAAGCAGACAGGTAGTGACATGCCACGACATGCAAACTATTACAACATGACCAAAGTGTATTTCCTTCCTCACCTCACGCAGGGGGATGATGAGGCTGCACAGCGTCTCCTCCTTACTGGTGAAGCAGATGTAGTTGGTGGACACAAACATCTGGCCCAGGATGTGCATCTTGTTAAACGGCGTCCACAGCGTGCAGTCTGTGTGTCCGTCCAATTTTTCGTCTTTGGGCAGACGGAAGAGCGCCCGGTAACGCTCGCTCTTCGCTCTCGCATCCAGATCTCTGAAAGGTGCAAAACTCTTGTGTTATATGATGTTTTACAGAGGAATTTTGAAAAAGATTAAATGTTTTAGTGAAGTTTTACAACTTATGTGAATGGATAGACCAACAGACAGTGAAGTGCACAGCAGCCAAGTCAAATATTTGTCTAGATAAAACATGTCAAAGGCTCAGTTTATGTCACCACACCCTTTTGTATCCTGCACTGCAAAAACACACAATCTTACCAAGTAGTTTTTGGTCTAGTTTCTTGCACAAATATCTTAGTTCATTTGAAATAAAACTAAAGTAACTTAAAAGTCCTACAACTTTTCAGCAAGATGTAGGAGCTTATTTTAAATCAATAATTTCTTAAGGATTTTAAAAAGTGTTTGTTCCATTGGAGATAATTTTACTTATAAGACATTTTTCCCATGTTATAAGTGAAAAAATCTGGCAGTGGTATTAGTACTTTTTCATCTTGCTGAAAGTTTACTTATAAGTTAGTTTTGTATTATTCCAAGTGTACTAAGATATTTGCACTAGAAACTAGATCATAATTACTTGGTAAGGTTTTGTGTTTTTGCAGTGTAAGAGTCACTTCATCTAACGTTAGCGTGATTACGTTAGCTTTCTTGTACCTCTTCAGTGCCGACACCTTCTTGGGTGACTTCTTCTTCAGCTTGGGCAGCGAGCGGTCCAGTTCGAAGCCTTTGTTGTCCAGCAGCCGCCTCATGGCGATGTTGGCCAGCTGCTCCGCCAGTTTGAAGGTCTCGTTGATGTTTAGGAAGACGGAGAAGACGTGCTCGTTGGCGCGAGTGCTCACCTTGATGACATCGGGCAGGAGAAGGGTGGCGCTCTTCTCCAGCTGGGTGATGTCGGCCCAGCGGACCACCAGTTTGGCTGAGAGTGACAGAGAGAGGAAATGATACGGTTCAATTTTAGACATGATTAAGCTACCCTTAATGAAGGCTAGCTGTAATTGAACCTTGGCTTAAGAAATTTGATCTGTTAGTTGATTGTAGAGCTCATCGTTTAGCTAAGCTAAGGCTGCATTCACACCAGCCCATTTTAATCCGCTTAGACCAAACTATAGTTTGTTTCGCTAAAAAGTCTGGTTCCTTTGGGGAGGTGTGAATGCAAGATAAAACTTTGATGTGGACTAAAAGAAAAACTCTGGTCTTCCTCAAAACCTAGGTTTTGGTTTGGTTGAATTTCACTCTTGTGCTGCTTAAATCTATATGTAAATGCCAAACAGTCCAGAGACCCCTACAAAAGCATAACGTGGACTATAGTGAAGGGCGTTCTGGGTAAATACAACCAACACAAACTCAAGAATCTAGCGCTAAAGGTAGAAATGGCTCTTGGTCTTTTGAGAAGACAAAAGAGAAATCCTACAACTGCAAAAATCTGACAACACTCCATTTTTGTTTTCATTTCATGAAGAAGGAATTTGAGCTTAGCATCTTTTTCACAAACGACACAATAAGGTTTTTGTGTAATTTCCTTCTGTAGTTCTTAGTGCAGCGCCACCACAGGCGAGGCAGTGTATAGGTTCATCAATTAGTTTGGATCATTTTAAACAAAGCGGTGTGAAATACAACCGCTTCAGCTGAAAATGTAATAAATGGTGCAATTTTGGTCCCCAATTGAACCGAGTCTGCGAGACTATCAGGTGTGTAAACACCTGAAAATGTTGCTAATCAATGAACCAATGGTTGAACCAACCAGAATTGATCTATCTATGATAAATATCCTCCGCTATGCTGATGATACTCAGCTATATTTCCAATCTAATGAGACAATCGACTACAAGCATCTCAACTTTTTAACTTTTAACCGGTGAATTTGAGCTTTTATTATAACTAGGCTCGAGCTGTAATGTATACCATCGCAGGTGAATCTGTCTATATGATTGAATTAATATTACTGCGTACTTCCATGTATAAATTGATTCTGTTGTAAAGTGCCTTGTTGTGATTCAGTGACAAATAAGCCTAAAATACATCCACTGCTGGGAAGTATTTTAATACACAGATAATACACACCTTCTTTTCCCAGTAAGTATGAGTAGAAGCAGAGGTGGTTGATGCTGAGGTAAAGCCATCCCTGCCGGGGAACCTTCCCCTTCCAGTAGCTGCAGGAGTAATAGTTGACCAGCTTCTCTTCATCTGGCATCCCGAACAGTTTTCGAAACTTCGAACTCGCCTCCTTAAATTTGTCTGTGTCGTCGTCCTCTTTGACGTCATGATTCTTGTTGAACTCTGCGATTATCCCCTGGAAAAGAAACAGAAAATTGACAATTACAGAGACAACAAGATGCTGAAAACGAGTTACTCAGTGGCATTACTGGTTGTTTTTTTGAACAGTTAACAGCCTGAAAAAGATTTTTAACAATATTTTATGTATAAAAAGATTAATTTGTGATTTTTACAATGATACACATTCAATTTAAAGAGATGATTTTGGATCTGATTTTACTAAAATAAAAAAATTGCTTTGAAAGATTCCATATAGTGTGAATAAATACTATGCAGAATGATTGACTATCAATCAAATTCTTTTGAACTCTTTTCACCCAAAAAACAAACAACAAAAAAAGCCAAGAAAATGTAATGTTTTTGAAAAAAGACACAAAGGGGCTTTTCTGCATGAGGCTGAGGACTTACCTGCACTTTCCCTTTCACAAAGGTGGTAATGTCGTTCTCGTTCTCGAAGATGGACAGAGTCTGCAGCAGGTTGTGTTCGAGCCACTCCCAGTGCTCCGTGATCTCTTTCCGAGACGTTCCTGCAGGATGAGGAGGGAAAATAAAGGAGGACTGTTACAGAAATACACTGCGCCTATGGTGCTATTGTGCTGCAGGGACAGTTAATTTATGTAAATCATTTGAAAACTTTCTCCATCTTTAAAATAACATTCTTCAAAAATGACTGTAAGTGAAAAAATATTAAGACTTCAAAAAGCTGCAATAACCTGGATGGATTTCTCTGCAAGTCATTAAACAAACAACTTTGAATCACTTTCAGTATTCAGTCTAAACCTACCATCAATTAGAGTAAATCCTATTAAGTCAAACTAATTCAGCCGTCTTTTCCTAAGGTTCAGGACATTAAAATACTTCAACTAAGGCCATAATTTGCAGATAAACTGAGAAGAATCAAAAGAATCTATAAAAATAGTCAGGAGAACAGTACAAATTCAATACAATTCAATTTAGTTAATCGACAGTTCACAACTAAAGTCGGCTTAAGGCACTTTACAGAAAAACAAAATCATTTCAATTCAATCAGGCATATATTTTAATTGATCCTTGTTAACAGACAGCACAGTGTGCTCAATTAATTATTCAAAGTAGTTTAAAAAATTTCCATGTAAGGAAACCCAATAGATTGAGTCATTGGAGAAATATGGACCAATAGTGATATTAATAAAACTGAACATTTCCCTGACGTTTCTGAAAGAAAAAAGAAAAGCAGGACAGATGTCTTTCCTTCCAAAGATTCTGGACAACAAAAATTATAGATGTTTGTAGGAGAATGAGTTATTATCTAATTAAAACCAATCCAGGAGCAAAATTAATTCAGTTTTTGTTAATTTTCTACAATAATTGTAGGAGATGGGTGTCACAATCTGTATGAAAAATTTACAATTGTATGTCAGGGTGTAATTTTTGCAACCTAAAATCTAGGAGTTTGACCACATCAGAAATCTTTATACTGGACTTTATTAAATAAAGAGAAATGTCAATATGTGTAGAAAACCCCAACAAAACCAGCAGTCTGTTCATATTCTGGTACCATGTTTTTATTCTTTCTAAAAACAATGAACAAACAGTCTGTCATAGTAAATTCAATATTTGGCTTTTAAGCAGTTCAGCCAAGAAAACAAGACCATGAGCGCGAACCCCTGGGGCTCCAAGAAACTGTTTTAGCACAACAGAAGAACCAAACAGTCAGCAGGGAGTTTATCCAACAGAGGAACTGAAGATAAAAACCCTACAAGTCAACAACACACACTTTAAACGTTCATTTCTGATCATTTTGTTCTGTTCTGGCTTTTTTTATTTCAAATTAAATTAAGTTGATGCTGAGATGTGACAGTAAAACAGATTATTTAGGTAGAAACTGATCCCAGAACAGCGATGGTTGCCACACGCTGCAGCTAACAGCCCTTCATTTAATGCACTCTGACCACATTAGACATCAGATTACTGGGAGGAAGAACAAGGAACTGGGAGGAGACGAAAAAAGAGCCAGATCTATTTTAGAGTCAAGCTGTTATGTTAAAATGTCCATTTCAGACAAATGACTCCATTTAATAACAAATTGGTTGTTCACCTGTATAAATAAATTCAACTGTAACCCTATGATATATAAACAATATATATCTTATGACATATAAACAAATACAAACAGTTTTCATCTCAGCGTCCTTTTAAAAGAACAACCAGCATCGCCACATATTACTGTCATAGCATGCAGGAAGGCATGGCTAATATTTGCCGCCCAAGCAGTTCTTTGCAACATTAATATTAATATTGAAGCGATACTGCAATGTTGATAAATTTGCAACATATTATGCAACCCATGTCATTCAGTCTTTATCTGACTCCAAACAGCTAAAAATAAACTTAAAATTTAAGTTGTGGCAGCTCAGTTTATTAGTCTGTTTTTGTTCTCGAAGA
>CAEFZY010028846.1:0-27643 GCA_903066815.1 Brachyrhaphis roseni | reverse complement strand
CTTCCTCGACACATATATTCCCCCTGTCTCACTCTTACCTTTTCTGCTCGAGCGCCCCTGGCGGCCGTTAGAAAAAATTCATAAATAAGCCGCATCATTGTATAAGCCGCAGGGTTGACAGCGTGTGACAAAAGTCGCGACTTATAGTCCGGAAATTACGGTAATTTTGTCAAATACTGCCATCTGCTGGCAGTATTTTTTGACAAAAAAACAATTTTCCTAGAGTCCTTGTTAATATTTTTTCTTTTATTATTCCAGTCTTATCAACACTTTTTTTCAAGCTTAAAAGGAAGCGCAACTAAGGCTTTGCCTTTGACTCCATGTCTTTTAACAGCCTTTTCTTTGTTTCTTTGTCCAGTTTTCCTATTGGGTCTTCATTGTTTGTGACTGTGCTGCTGACAAATCAACCATTGCTAGAAATCTTAGGCCAATGGATGAGACTCACTCACTGAGAAAGTCATCTGCAGTTGCTTTAACCTTTCTAACCTTGTAACAATTTTTGTCAAACTTATTGGTTCTTTATAGAAATTAATCAGCAAGTAAAAACAGCAACACTATTTTTATTTCATCAAATTTTTTTTGCATTACATTATAGAAATTATTTGATTCTGTAATCTCCAGTTTTGAAGTAGTTTTTCTTTTTTTCACAGACCAAATACTTGTTCTTAATAGGGGGCTGATAGAGGGACATTTAGTGAAGGTGTGTTTGGTTGGTAGTTTTTGGTTTCTACAGATTTGTAACATGCAGCTTGAGCTCTTTTAAAATGAGCTGCTCAGACTTTTCTATTCCCCCTGACTCATGTCACATATTTAAAGCCAGTTTGAACTGCTTTGTGTGGCAGCCCATTCAGCCCTCTGTTGACTCTGCATGAGTGCCTGAGGGCTATGTAGGCAAACGACGGCCATCTTTAGGATCCATTCCCAGGAACCATCTTTGGCTTTTACCCATTACGGTAGGTAAAATGGGTAAAAGACAAATGTTGGATTACTCCTCTACAGTTTGTGATACAATGGGTTTAAAATCCCAGATTTGCGCTTTCTGCTATTAATGGAAACAGAGGGAGAACATTCTCCATTTTAGAGTGTTAAGTAACATTTATATCCACAGTAATGAATAAAAACAACCAAAAACCCCTGGAATGTTGGAACCATCAACAGGTATGGAGTTTTAAAGAAATGAGGCAGCTGCTGCTCTTGTTTTCCCTGCAATATTCCTCTGGGACACATCACATCCAACTTCTTTTATAAAGCATATCTTAACTCATTAATATATATATATATATATATATATATATATATATATATATATCAATCATATGCGCATGCACGTGGACAAAATTGTTGGTACCCCATGGTTAATGAAAGAAAAACCCACAATGGTCACAGAAATAACAAAGGTAGTAATGAATACAAATTTATGCAGTGACTGAAGGTTATCAAAATGTTCCAAACATAACAGTAGTTTGCTAAATCAGATTGATTTTTAAGAAAATCTATTTTTAGAGAAGTTGGGTGTCCCTATAAATGTTTTTCCAGACCAATTCCTGACATTGTGGTTCTACCCCTGCATATGCTCCTCCTCTCCCCACTACTTATTAGTTAATGAGTTGCTGCTCTTAGGAGAGATGAGAAAGGAAAACAAGCTGGCTCCAGGAAAATGGCTGGGTAGCCTCTCAGATTTCCTAAACACAGACTACTGTTGCTCTGGCAGCCGATTCGTCCCAGCCTGTTTCCAACAGAAGGCCACATCTGGTCATCAGATCTCGGGCTTGGAAGCGCATTTGGCATCACCATGTGAAAGTTGAACTGCTGGATGTTTGTTGTTGGGTTGCTTAGTTGGATAACGTACTACTCAGACCAAACGGTGCTGTTAATGACTTTGTTGCTGGGTTCAGCAGCGGACCTTGTATTTGACTGCATTGTAGCTTTTATTTTCAATTCACAAGTAGATCCCATATGTTTAGAAATTTAAAAAGTTCAAATCTGTCTATATGGATGTGAGCTATGATGCATCATCAGGACAAGTAAAGATGAAGAAGAGACAAACCTTAAATTTGTGAAGAGTCATGATTCAGAGAACAGCTGTAAGTCCTTGACATCTCATCGTTTTAATAATAATAAAATAATTATACATTTTATTTACAGGCGCCTTTTCTGATTCTCACAATTTCTTACCCTCCATTCTCATTTGTTTATTTATTTAAATGTTTTGGTTTTGTGTTGTCTTAGATATTGAACCATTAACGGTATAAATTGGCTGTTTTTGCACCAAATTCTGATACAAACCAATCATCATCCACACAAGGTCTTTATATCTCAATTCGTTTCAATGTGCATCACTCATTTTCACTCACTATTCTTTTTTTATGCATTTAAAAAACACAAGAGGTTTTATGCATGAGACTTTTTATGCTTTTTACATTTTCTCGACTTTGATCATGAAAATCCATTTCACCGTTCTGAACGTACAATCCTGATCAAACTTGAAAAGGCCTTTTTTAGATCACAGTTTTGAGCATTAAATCAACAGCTGAGTGAATTTACTATTTATCAATTTCCCTGCTCCTCCCTATGGAGGTGTATTGTTATTGCAGTCTGAGCTACACTGTAGTTAAGTGTTGCATTTCTTGTCCGTTTCTAGATGCTAACCATGAGGCTGCTGCAGAGGCTATCGAGAACATGGCAGATGCAGTCACACACGCCAGATTTGTGGGAACAGACCCCGCAAGTGACGAAGTGGTCTTGATGAAAATTCTTCAGGTACAACATGTTTTTTACTTGCAGCAGCGTTCTTCCACATCGGTGCATCCCTACTTTAAATCTGTACTGATGGAACCAACTGTCAACATGAAGTTAATAAAACATTGCCTCCTTTTCTTCTCCTACCTGCATAGTAATGTCTGATAAATTGGAATAGAAAAGCATGTAATGCTTTGAAATTCAAATCATTTTCCAAATATTTACATAGTAATGAAAGTGTGCAGATATGAATGCTTTATGTGACTGTCTTTAATGAAGAACCCGACTTTTACTTTCACCTACACCTGGTAGTAAGTGGTCAGTGAGGTTGCATGGTTCACTGACAGTTTGGACCTTTGGATTGAAATGCTATGTCATTTGTTTTTAAACTGCATGTTGAAATTCATACATTTTGCCCAGGCATCTCCTTTTGCTAACTTTTTAACGTCTTTGTTTTTGTACACAAACCTTTGGGTAACTCTTTATAGCCACACAAATCTTTGTAATGGCGCAGAGAGCAGTATCTTTCACTAGACACCACCACTGCTAGAAGCTAGTTCTAACTGGATCGTGGTCTTTTCCTTTTGTGCTTCTTTAGGTCCTCAGGACTCTGCTGCTGACGCCAGTTGGGGCCCATCTGACCAATGAGTCGGTGTGCGAAATAATGCAGTCTTGCTTCAGAATCTGCTTCGAGATGCGCTTAAGTGGTGAGTTTGTCAGAAAGTCATCAAACACTCCTATGATGTAATTCAGTACATCCAACCGATTTGCTAATATGAGTGGTTACCTGATGTAAATACATTGGCATGCCTTCAGTTTGTGACAACTCTATTTGTTAAATTCATATTATATTTGTAGTTGGAAAGAGTGGTTTTAAACCCAGCACTGTAAATGCTGGGTTTTAAACCCAGCACTGTAAATGCTGGGTTTTAAACCCAGCACTGTAAACGCTGGGTTTAAAACCAGACGACAAAATGAAGTGCAAAGACTTTGCAAATTGAAAAATACACACATGGACAAAATTCATGAGTTTATTTTAAAAAAAATAATTATGCCAAAGCATGTTTGAAAAGCAATGTCTGACTTTCATTTGTTCATTTTGAGTTATTTCTGTGACCATTGTGGGTTTGTCTTTTATTGTACCAGCAATTTTGTCCATGTGTGTATATAGTCGGTGGAAGCTAAATCTTCTTCAGTTGCTTTATCTAGTAGTAAGGGGGATTAAACTCTGAAAGAGAACCACTTGTCGAGACACAATATGAATTTATTCAGGAGACAGGTCAGCCAATGGACCCTCTTCTGGAAAGTATCACAGATAAACAGAAATGTTTTAACTATAAGTTTCATCAAAAGAAAAGTCTTCATAGTAAATATATTAGTAGACCAGTCTGGTTAAAGATGACAACGTATTTCAAACCATTACTGGAGCCATTCAGATTAAGTGGCTTATTAAACAGTTTTTCAGATGCTGTTCCACAAACACAAAAACTATTGTCTGGTCTAAATTTAAAAGTTAAAAGCTATTCAGGTTTTAATCCCGTAGTCTACACAAACTAATTAAATGCTCATTAAAAAAACAAAAAAAACAGGTTGTTGCTATTTAGATGCTCACACACTTGGTCAGCAACTATTTTTTAAACAATTTTAGATGAGAAAGGAAGATTAGAAATAGGTTTTGAAACTTTTACCTTGATCAATAGAGAGAGTCTCTCAAGTAAAGACGAATTGTGGTGAATTTAAAAGTCTGTGGTCCATATCAGTTTACCAAGGACAGGTTAATCACATCAGTAATGGGGGCGGTAAGTAAAAGGAACTCTTCTGTAAATAATTTGGTTGGGATTAGGGTTTGAAGCTAAAATTTTACTGTTTAAATATAGACCAGGTTTTAAAATAATTCTAAGTCTACCTCCCTTACTGAAGACCTTTTCATTGATTCAACTTTATATATAAAGATTTCTGTGAACTTGTTATGGGTAAGCGCTGTTGGAACGTTCAACAGAACTATAGCTGTAAATAACGCTAATGTACTAAAATAAAGTCCCTCCTGTTCACAATAAATATACTTTATTCTAAATTATGTATTAAAAGTTTTTTTAACAGTAAACATTCTAGGTTTTGCAAGGTTGCTCCAAATGTGGATGTAGTCTGCCATTTTCTAAAGCAAAATGGCAGACAACTCCGAATGAAACAACAGCTTCTGACTAATTACCTCCTTTTTCAAGGCTGGTATGTTGTTTTGTCGCCCTGTAATCTATTAAATGATCTTTGTTAGGATTTTTTTTTTAATTATTTTTATTTCATGGTAGGATATAATGTCATTTTGTTTGGTTCTTATGCCTTTTTCCCATTCTGCTTGAAGAACTCCTGAGAAAGTCTGCAGAACACACACTGGTTGATATGGTTCAGCTGCTGTTTTCCAGGTAAACATTTGTCTAAGTTAATATTCCATGAGGGTATAGATTGGTATTGTGTTTGTAGTTTTCCTTCACAGCTACCATTTTTGATTAAATCTATTGCAATTAGCAGACGTTTATTTATTAGCCAGACTGCTTGCGATGCTCTACCAATCAGTGGAGAAATATAATGCAAAGGGTAGTTCAAAACTCGATGATGTCTCATCACAATCTTTTTCAGCTTTGAATTAAAGGTTGAGAGATTTTTGTCTCTAAAGGTTTGTTGAAAAAGCAGTCATATAGCTGTTCCCTCTTTAGCTGGGGCAGCGAGTGAGTGATTCATCAGTGCCATTACGTAACATCCCCCTTTCCCCCAACCCAGATTGCCTTTGAATTCAGTTTCTTTTCACCTCTGCTCTTTGACAGAGGATTTATCACACAGTGGGGGGTCCACTCCACTCCATCCCAGTTTTTCTTTGTTTTTCTTCTTTCTGGTTTTTTTTTTTACTTGAAACCCAATGCGGCCTTGTGTACATCTGCATAGTGCGGACTATTTCCTTCATTATTTTCGCTCTGATCTTTTTCTCAGTCCTGACATATTGCTCTCTTTTCCCCACTCACTCACCCAGTGATTGTGGATAATAGAGATGTGAGTTTGCGCGGGCTGCACTCTCACTCCAATAACTCCGGATAGTGAGCAGCAGGTCTCCTCAGCTTTTGGGAGGAGACTTCAATTGCCTGCTGAAAGTATTAGGCATGTTAATCTGTTGTGCCCACAGATCATCCTATAATACTGCTTGAAAGACAACACTTTATTACTATGGAGTTAATGTCAGGAGGGGGTTACAGGCGCCTGCTTAGAGGGTGTGTGTGTGTGTGGGTGTGTGTGGGGGTGGGTGTGTGTGTGTGTGCGTGCCCACCCGGGTGTGACATCTCATTTTTCAGCTAAGCTTTAGTGTCTACAGAAATCTAGTGTCACACATGCACTTATTTTAGTGTGACTTCAGAAAGTAATGCAGAGATTTGATTGGCTCTCCTGAAGATGCTGGGGTTCCCACCATGAGACTAGCTTTTCAGCAACTTAGAGGAACATTTGCAGCTTATTTGTTTAATTTTTAACCAAAATGGGAGTGTAGTTTAGAAGGATTTGCTATGAAAAATGTCTCTGTAGTAATAAGCATATCACTCCTTAGCAACATTTAAAATGTTTTGGTAAAATGCTGTTTCTGTGGCTGAGCCCAACAAGGCTCGACTCTGCCGTCTAGAGGAAACTAACTGCAACATAACACAACTATATAATGATGGCCTTTGCTGTTGTACAGTCTAATGAAAAATATTTTTATCAAAAGATGTTTAAAATCTTAAAACATCCATTGTACATCAAAAAATGTAAGGTGGATATATTTTATTATTGTTTTTCTAAGCCTTGTTTTGCATCAACCTTGAGCTTATTTCAATATTATTTGCTAATAAACTCTACTATTCAAATATTTGTCTTTGTAGACTACCCCAGTTCAAAGAGGAGGCAAAGAGTTATGTGGGCACAAACATGAAAAAGGTAACATGACTAAGATGCTGAAATTTAATTTGCTTGCACATATTTCACTTATTTTTTTCTTGTGTAGGGCTTTCTCTTTTTTTTTTTTTTTTGATTTTGTTTCCATGGTGGTTTCTGTGGCTGTGTAGTTTAGTTAGCTATTGTTTAATAAGCTGGGAAAGATGAACGCTGTACATAATAAAACATTCCAATATTCAGATATCGGTAAATTAATTTACCAGTTTTCATAAATTACTAAAAGTGTGGCTACACCATTCTTTTACATTCTTTTATGAATGTACAGCTCATGTCAGCTTTCCCCTAACATGCGTCTGTTAAACTCGGTTTAATTCTAACAATTTCCAAACGGTGCTCTGCTTTGCTTTAAAGTGTTTGATTGTTCCAGTTGATAAAAATAATTCCTGCAAACATTCATCAACAAGAAAATGGAGATCAAATGCTTAGTTTTCATTTATACCTCAAAATAAGACAATCGGGGCAGCTTAGGCATTAATTTGCAAAACTATAAATAATTGCTTAGGGCAGTTGTTAATAAAACTAGTAATTTGGATCAAATGTATCAATTCAGTCCACCATCTGATTACCAGGAAAATAACAGCAAAATAGTTCAGTGTTAGTTATTGTCTTCAAATGCCAGCCTGACAGGGTTTAGGTATTAAGTTCAGCACTGGCATTTTCCAAACCGCAAGACACTTACACATGTAATGAACCCAATTTAGAGTTTATTAACACAGACATTTCTTACAGTTAGGTACGTAAATAGTCAACTAAACTATTAATAGCAGTGTAAATAACTGTTGTACCTTTTGAATTTGAGTATTACAAATTAATGTAGAGTTGAGGTGACAAAAGCAGATTTGTGTGTTTATTGAGAAGCAGTCAAAATTGAGATGCACTTTTTTTTCACTCAGGTTTTCTTTGAACACTCAAAGATGTCTTTGCTAGAGGTGCACCGATTTATCAGCCAGCTGATTTACCGCTGCAGATTTCCTTAATTTTGGGAGATTGGCGATCAGCCGATATTTGTATATGAAGCAGATCTTATCCACGGATCTTATCTACCTCAGGAAAGGCCTAAAAACGTCAGCCACTGTGAAAGATGTTTAGATAAAGAAAGTATTTATCTGGCTTCAGTTCTTCATTGCCTTTTTATGTATCTATTGTATTTCTTGCTCCCTGCTGGT
This sequence comes from Brachyrhaphis roseni, assembly GCA_903066815.1. Classification (NCBI taxonomy): domain Eukaryota; kingdom Metazoa; phylum Chordata; class Actinopteri; order Cyprinodontiformes; family Poeciliidae; genus Brachyrhaphis; species Brachyrhaphis roseni. The sequence continues at coordinate 19,769 of CAEFZY010028846.1, read as the reverse complement.
TGGACAGTCTCCAGTGTATCCTTGTTGTGTGCTTTACTCTAAACCCTTCACCTAGTTTGGAATCTGAACTTGTCCTCCCATGCATGAACCGTCCTGCTTAAGCATGTCATATGTTGGCTTATGAAGTGTTTTGTCACTAATCATGGGCAACTGCCTCCTCCTTTTCTCTTCTGAGGCTTACAATATATTGTGGAAAAACAAACGTGTTCAGGTAAGGGAAATAGCTTAAGTTGCTAGTAATGGGAAATGTTTTTGGGTGTAACGTTTCCCTACTGTTTCAGAAATCTGAGCGTGAAGTCATTCTCTCCCATCTTTATATTTATGCGCTATTGTATACTTTTTTCTCTTTACCAAAACCCTTCAAGTTTGCGTCAACGGTGAAAGGAAAGCTAATCCTTTTGCTATATAGTGTAGCATCAGATGTAAATACAATACAATGTAGGTAGCATCCTCAAATATCAGAGCTTAAATTTGCGATACAACAGGAGTAAGGATTTAACTAGATAGTCATTCAACATCAATTTAGATTCAAGGTCAGACTCATTTTTGGCTGTCACATTTTCCCTGCCAGCTGTCTTCCATGGTTCATCAATAGGCTGCAGGCGCCCCCTAGTGGAACAAATAAATTATGTTTGAAAAAACAAAATTATATGTAAAACCCTAAACCAGTGGTTCCCAAAGTGTGGAGCGCTCCCCGTGGAGGGGGGGGGGGGGCGCGGCGCAGTGCCATTGCAGGGTTTCACATCACCCAACCGCCTGTTGGGTCCGAAGCTCATTCACTCTTGCTCACATTTGCTTCTGTTGGTTTCTGAATAGGTTTAAGAGAGGAAATATCTGTAGCTTTCATTTGTAGCAGTGGTAACCGGCATCCTGCATGTTTTAGTTCTCTTCCTGGTGGTAGTAACAATCTTTTCAGCATGTCAGTGTTCCTCTTAGGGCTTCTAATGAGCCGTCATTTGCTCCAGACTCATTAAACCAGGGAGAGAACTAAAACATGGAGGATGCCAGCCCTCGAGGACCAACTTTGGGCACCACTGGTTTATTGTAATCAGCCAGCAGCCATGCTTGAAAAGGTTTCACTCTTTCAATTTAATTTTGTTTAGTTGAAAATGCGTGCTGGAGGAATGAGCGAGTCATCGAAATGGAAGAAGCAGAAGCGTTCACCGCGGCCTCCCCGCCACATGGTTCAAAGTCCTTCTGACCCAGGCGGGTCCAGCACCCTCAGCAACAACCTCTCAGGTCAATAGCAGCAGTCGATGCTTTTAGGGCTTTTTATGAAATGAAATCAGGTCAGTTTCTATTGTCATGTCAATTCCTTGTAAAAGCATGGATTAGAATATAAGATGCCAGATTAACAAAATACAACCAAAATAATAAATGGTAAATTAATTTGAGAAGGATGGATTGTGGACATTCCCTGTGGTGGTCAACTGACTTCCTGCCTTGTTCTTATTCTAGGTGGAGTCCCGTTTATTGAACAAGGGTTTTCCAGCTCCAGTCTTGCCACATCGGAGAGTGCTGGCTCTTCCATATCCAGCCCCACAGCCACAGACAGTGGTCTGGATGCCGGCTCCAAAGCCACCTCCAGGGAAGACCTTTCTGACTTGGAACAATCCATTCCATCTGCAAACTCCTCTTGCACCGTTACCACACTACCTGGCACCGAGTCTGGCTCTTCATACAAGCAGGTAGATTATTAACCTCCATTGGTGAAATGTGTTGAATTATAAAAGCATGCTACATTCTGTTTATTGTGGAACTGACCCGTTCAATCTCCCATGTGCCGTCCAGTCTGAGGGTGGGCAGGTCGAAGTGGCTCAGGCTGCGTCCGTAGATTCCATCCCTGAAGTTGTGGACGATAAAGAATCCGTTGCTGAACATTCGGATCCCACCTCTGTTCATGACATGGACTATGTTAATCCTCGCGGAGTCCGATTCACACAGTCCACACAAAGAGACGGTAGGGAGACGTGCCATGACTCTTAAATCGGATGCTTTTTGTAAACGTGTGTTTTATTTTCATTTAAAGCATCCGACTGTCTGCAACACCAATAACAGTCGATCGTTTTCAGCCGTTTTTTCCTTTCTTTTAAATGTTTTATTTTCCTATTCCCCATTTTTGTGCAGGTGTCGCACTTATTCCTTATGGCCTTCCATGCCTAAGGGAGCTTTTTCGATTTCTGATTTCACTGACCAATCCTCATGACCGCCACAACACTGACGCTATGATACAAATGGGGCTGCAGCTTCTGACTGTAGCCCTAGAGTCTACATACATTGTTAATTACCAGTCTTTACTAGTCCTGGTTAAAGATGAGCTCTGCAGGCATCTATTTCAGGTAGGAAAAAAAAAATACACTCGTGTGTGTTTGTTTTTTTTTTTTTCTTGTAGAAAGAACTGTGGCATATTTTGCCCCTCTGCACACAATATAAGACAATAAATTAAGATAACGCTTTTGCTAATCATTTGAAACAATGATACTTGAGCTTTATGCTGTTTGTTAAATGTATTTCGAAGTATAATTTGTGCTGCCCATTGTATATTTTTTTATGATAGTTAATGTTTAACATAATTTTACTTTGAGATTAATGAGCTGGAAACAAGAACATGGTTATTACCTCAACATCGTGGAATGACACATGTGATCTGTGTTGTAGCTATTGAGTGTGGAACGTATGAACCTCTTCACTTCCTCCATGCGAGTTTGCTTTTTGCTTTTTGAAAGCATGAGAGAACATTTAAAGTTTCAGCTGGAGGTAATTGTCTTCACTACTTCTTTTTTTTTTTTTCCCAGTTGTTGAACATCATATAAATAGACTTTTGGCATTCTTTTTCTTGACCTTTGCTCAACAAACTAACTAACAGTTTGCTGACTACTCAGATGTATCTGAAGAAGCTAATGGACATTATCACATCAGAGAACACTAAGATGCCATATGAAATGAAGGAAATGGGTCTAGAGGCTTTGGTCCAGCTCTGGAGGATCCCCAGCTTTGTGACTGAGCTATACATTAACTATGACTGTGACTTCTACTGCTCAAATCTGTTCGAAGACCTCACCAAGCTGCTCTCCAAGGTAACATCGGTCTTGATTTATTTATTTGAATGGTTACTTTAATTCATTTGTTAATTTGTTTGATTATTCACAATTTTACATTTGGTTACCTCTTTTTTAAATTAATTTGTTCAGCCAGATATAAGAATTGTGTAGGTATGAATTTGAAGTTTTTTAGGTGCAAGAACGTAAAGGACTGATGCCATCCTTGCAAGAATGGAATGTGCTTAGAAGCAGAAAATAAACATGTTTAATGGCATTTCCAGGGTTAAGTTAATTTTAAAAACTCTTTTAATAGGATAGACTTGAATATTAATGTCAAACATTTCCTATCTTTTATTTTGTTTATATTGTTAAAGGGCTTTTATTTCTATTTTACTGGTGGTTGTCAACGGCAATAAAATAAATAATTGTCTGGGAGTCGAACAGATAATATTGAACAATTACAGGGGTGCTGTGGTGGCGCAGGGGCAAAGCAGAACCCACGTATTGAGGCCTTAGTCTTCGTGCAGGTGGTCGCAGGTTCGACTACCGGCCTGGAGACATTTGCCGCATGTCTTCCTTCTCTCTCATTGCCCTCTTTCCTGTCGAACTACTTTCAAATAAAGGCCAACAGAGCCAACAAAACCTTTAAAAAATATTGAACAATTACTCATTTTTAAATGAGTTGTCAGCAGCCAGTTTTCCTTTTGTTATGAAAAAAATACTAATTCACTACACTCCAACCTGCTTTTACTTTATTTGACACCTGCTGTGTCTGACCAGGGGCTTGTCTTTCAGACCACTTTTCACATTTTTAGTTTTTGTGTTGTTGCCTTTTCAGAATGCATTTCCTGTGTCAGGGCAACTCTACACCACTCATCTGCTGTCACTGGAGGCTCTGCTGACGGTGACTGACAGCATTGAAGGCCACTGCCAATCCAAGGTAGTAAACAACACAACTGAGCAGAACCAGTCAGACACACTACTGGCAGATGAAGAAGGATCCACTTCGAATGGAACAGACTTAACAACTGGTATCACGTTGCATTTGCTCCATTGTTGCCATTACAATCACTGATGGAAAGTTAATATTTGTATCAATTATTATTTGTGTAACACGAGTTGCTAAATATTTCTTCAGATCTTAACGGCAAAGGCAGCCCTAATAATTCTCCTAAAGCGGCGATTGCGTCAGGATATCCGCCTACCAGTGGCTTTCTAATGGCTGAGAAGATGAAACTGGGTCGGGAGGATCAAGGAGACACTGATACCGGTGATGTTCAAATCCAAAAAAACTCCTCCTTTAAAGGATTTTGTGAGAATTTCATTGGGGAGTTGATTAGTTTTCTTTTCTTCAACAGAGAAGAAAGCACCAAAAAAGCCTCCCCGCTTCTCTACGTGTTTACCCGAGTCACTGGAGTTGTTGGAAATTAGAACCAAGAAAAAAGTAAATGATTTGGATTAACTTGGATTTTTTTATTTTTTTTTAACATTACTTTCAGATTTAGTATATAAACTGCATGGGACCTGTCTTTTGTTTAGCTTCTCATCACAGGCACAGAGCAGTTTAACCAGAAGCCTAAGAAAGGAGTCCAGTTCCTTCAGGAGAAAGGCCTGCTTAGCGACCCGTTGGACACCAAGCAGGTGGCACAGTGGCTCAGAGAAAACCCTCGTCTGGACAAAAAGATGATCGGGGAGTACATAAGTGACCGGAAGAACATGGAACTCCTGGACAGCTTTGTGAAGTACTGTGAAACATCATACGTGTTTGTTGTCATTTCATGCATCAATAAAGTCTCACTCTAACACAGACCTTTTTGGTAGTACGTTCACCTTCCAGGGTCTTCGTATTGACGAGGCCTTGCGGCTCTATTTAGAGGCCTTCAGGCTTCCCGGAGAGGCTCCTGTAATTCAGAGACTGCTGGAAACTTTTACAGACAACTGGCATGTAAGTCTTGCATAGCTTCCTATTTGCTGCATCAGGTTCCATTTTACCTGAGTTTTAAAAGAACTAATGCGAAAGGTGCCACATCTTAACTACCCGAGTCTTGATGGGGTTCGGGGGGAAGACAGAAATTAAGATTGCCAGATTACTTAATCATCCATTTTTTGTAACAGCTCCCAGTTAAACATTAGGATTCACTTTACAACAGCCATTATGGGAAATTGTGCTTCAGGATTGTTAGATAAGAGAGGTAATTTAGATATCTGGAGCAGCTTTCCTAGAAACCTGTGGTTGGATACGTTCAATAAGAATATATCAATTATATGTGAAATTTGAGATAATAATCAAGTTACTGTAAAATAAGAGTTAAGAAGGACAGATTCTGCTCCAAGTTCTCTGAAGTTTACGGTCACTTTTAACTGTAAGCCACTGTATTGTATTGCATAGGGCAGGTAGCTTTTGAAGCTCCACCACGGTTTGCTAGTATTTGTGAACTTAATGTCATAAGAAATGTTGTAGTGTTATTCATTGTGCATAACAGGTTACTCAACATTGACACAGATATTTTCAATGTTAAATATTTAACACTTACTTTGGGGGATACATTACTCAAAATGGCAGTAGTACGTTGGTTGAACATGCACAACATTTGAGATGGCCCACAGTGGCTGTAGATCTAAACAAACTCAGGAGGTTTGTGTGTGGTGTTATAATGCTGTTTGCTGGTTTGTATATTTGCAGAAAGTCAACGGTTCCCCTTTCATGACCAATGATGCAGGCTTTGCTTTGGCTTATGCTGTGATTATGCTGAACACTGATCAACACAACCACAACGTTCGAAAGCAGAACATCCCCATGACCGTAGAGGTAAGTGACTCTACAGTCACAGTGCAGCTAACTCAGCTAACCCTATTGTTTTATGGTTGTGGTTTTCATGGTGTAGCAGTCTCTTGGATCTGCTAGCATTTGCCCACATCCAGGTTGCCAGGTGAGAAAACCCATTGCCAACTGTTCCTTCAAATTGTGGCCCCTGTTTGAGGTGAAATGCTCTTAAGAGTGGAGAAGGGGGTGGGCCTGACATCTGCTGTCCCCGTTTTTTCCTCTTTGATTGACATTTGCTGAAGACTAAACATAGTCTCCAGGGAACATGTGAGTGGTCTGTGGGTGGGCTGCTTTCACTGACAAATGACAGGCAGGTTTCCCTTTTTGACTGTCTCAGGCGCTTGCCTGTGAATGTGTTGGATTGTCATATAGCACCTTTGTAGAACATAGTCTTCCACTCTCCACATAGGAGTTAACTTATATTATGCCCAGTCCCTCACTTGTTGTCTGCACCACAGTTTCTGCTGGAAGTACTATTATTACAATAAATAAATGAGTTTGTCTTTGATGAAGGGGTGTCAAATGAGGTGAAAATGAGGTCTGTTTTGTGATGTTTGTAGCTAGCAGATGATCCCATATTGCCAAAGTTGTTGATTGAGGATGAATTTAGGGTCATGTGCTCCTTCTGTGAACATTTGATAGAAACGGTTTGATTCTTAGCACCATTAGCGATCTCTGCCTCTGTCTGCCCGTGTTTTTCTCTGTGACCTTGCAGAGTAGCTGGTATTTTCTCTGTTCAGCCCCCGGGTATCGCATACCCTGCCAATGAAGGCTTGAGGCTATCAATCGTCACTAGGTGGTTATGTTTATTTACACAAACCTCTTTGGTTTAATCCCTGTTTTCCTAACTATTGAACTTAAGCGTATTAAATGACACAGAAGTACGTTTCCATCCTTGGCTGTTTAAATGTTGGTTTGATGTTCATTTAACCAAATCCAGAATGCTTCTTTCTTTGAGCAAGGCTGTAGAAACACATATACTGCTGTTCATATTGGGGTTGTCTCAGGAAATAAAGCTGAACTGTTCTAAAGCATTAGTTAGCTTTTCTTCTTTGTTTGGCCTTGTTTTCCCGAACAGCAATTCAAGAAAAATCTCAAGGGTGTTAATGGAAAAAAGGACTTTGACCAGGACATGCTGGAGGACATCTACAATGCTATCAAGTAAGAAAACAGAATACAACAAAGGAGCTCTTCTCTCTCATTAATCCAAAATGTTCTTTAACAAACCATTCTGATGTCTTCAGTTTTTATTTCTCCATTTTATTGTTGTGTTGTTGACGTTGGTTTCGTTCAAACAGCAGGCAAATATGACCAAAATCTGATTTTCTTTCCTTTTGCCCATATGTGACCCATATCCAACTTTTTTAAGGAAGTCTGAATAGCCCAATTCCGATCTTTTCATCCGCAAAAAAAAATCCCATTTGTGCCTCTTCTGTATGTGGAACAAAATCATATTCATGTTTGATCCTTTAATCTCCATGGCAACTGTCCAAAATGCCAGCACCACCTTCAAGGCGCGTCTCCTCCTCAGGGCTGCAGTGTCCAACCACTGTCTTCACCATCGCCCAATATGAAATACTGATATATTAAGAATTTTTGTAACTGATGGTAACAGAGTAACTTGATTATTCTATAAAAATCGCACCATGTACCTGCAAAATACATAATACTGCCCGTTTAAGGACTGGACTAATTTTTTTTTTTTTTTTTTTTTTTCCTGCGTTTGTGTTGATGTTGAAGTTTGAAAGATGGCTTCAGTCTTGTTTTTTATTTTTTTTATTAGCATGGCCTCATTTACCACAAACAATAAATTTTGCACTGTGGTAGTAATCAGTATGTATGTATGGGTAGCATGTTTTTTTGTCCAAATACATTAATCAGTTAATCCTTTCAGTTAAGTCCTAAATGTTCAATTTGCCATTGCATAATGTTGTATGAATCTAAATTTGGATTCCTTATCTTGACTTTTAATTTAAATTGACTACTTTTCCATAGAACTTTTTTTGTTTTTCCAGTTTTTATTTTCTGCTTCTGCATGTAATCTCTGAAATCGCCTCACTGATATTTTACTGCTCAGGAGTGAAGAGATTGTGATGCCAGACGAGCAGACGGGTTTAGTGAAGGAGAACTACGTTTGGAGTGTGTTGCTGCACCGCGGTGCCACTCCTGAGGGGCTTTTCCTCCACCTACCGCCAGGCAGTTACGACCACGACCTGTTCACCATGACCTGGGGTCCTACCATCGCTGCTTTGTCTTACGTCTTTGACAAGAGCCTTGATGAAAACATCATCCAGAAGGCCATCACCGGGTTCAGGTACATGAGTATAGAATCATCAGATAGTAAAGTGATAAACTGGAGCAAAAAAAAAAGAAAGCAGCATCTCAGCAGTTGCTTCAAGCCTCGACTTTACTCTTCTACAACAAGATCTCCACTTTTAGTAGAATTGTTTATTGTTTTTGTCTTGGATAAATCTTGTTGTTGTTTACAGTTAGCTCAGTGGGGTATAAAATGCATGTTTTAGCTCAAATGAACAGCTGGCTATAAAGTATAGGATACGTTAGCTGATTCATCCTGTATAATAATTTGGGTTTCTATCTTTCAGAAAATGTGCAATGATAGCTGCTCACTATGGCTGCAGTGACGTGTTTGACAACTTGATTATTTCCCTCTGCAAGTTCACAACTCTGGCCAGTGAGGTGAGTTGCTGTCATGTCACGGTGTTCTCATTATTTTTGTAGCCATCAACAACCTTCTGACGTAATATATTCAGAGGTTTTTCAATGTGCTGTGGTCAGAATTTGGCGGGAGGAAACCGTTGTGGAATATTGATATTCCAAGCTCATTTCTGATCTGTAGTCAGGATCGATGTTAAGCTGGAACACCCCACTGTGTTCAAGTTCCACCAGAATTAATTCAGAGTTTGAAGGCTAAGAAACTCTGAAGGCGCAACTTGTGGAGAAAAACTGAGGCACAAAAATATATTTTATTCTGGTACTTTTTATAAATTGTTTCAGTTTTTAGTCAGCAAACAGCAGTTGTAAATGTAATTGTAAATACGTTCCTCTATCTGAATGTGTTCTTCCTGGCAGTCTGTGGAAAACCTACCTACCGTGTTTGGTAGCAACAACAAAGCCCAGACTGCTGCCAAGACAGTTTTTGATTTGGCTCATAAGCACGGTAACATCCTGAGGGAGGGCTGGAAGAACATCATGGAGTCCATGCTGCAGCTCTTCAGAGCCCAGCTCCTGCCAAAGGCCATGGTGGAGGTCAGTATACCATCTGAGTGCTGCCTTTGGTAGGGCTTAAATCTGATCAAGAAAAACACGCACACAAAAAATACGTTGCAATGGTATTTTACATACTTTGCTGCCACCTGCTGTTCTTCGCTCAAACACGACAATTATTCCTCAGATGGAGGACTTTGTGGAGCCAAACGGAAAAATTTCGCTTCAGAGAGAAGAAATGCCTTCAAATCGGTAAACTCATTCTCATCTGTGTGTGTCTAAATGTCTGTATGTATGTATGCGCGTCTGTTTGTGTGTGTATGTATGTATATGTATATATATTTATATATGTGTTTATCTATTCCATAACAGTGGTGAATCAGCAGTCTTAAGTTTTATCAACTGGTTGACACCAAGTGGAGCTGAGCAGTCAGGACTCAGAGGACCAACCACAGAAAATCAGGAAGCCAAGCAAGCTGCCATCCTCTGCATTAAGGTACTAATTGCACATCGTGATGATGGCATCTCATTATTTTTTTTACCAACAAATTTTAATTCTATGCCACATATAAGTCCAGATATATATATTTTTTAAATTTTAGTTGTGTTCTGGTTGAAACTATTTACAAGCATAAATTAATGACAAAAACATCCTGGTTTGCACAATTGTTTACATACGTCAATGTAAGCAACACAGTTTTAAAAATAATCTCAAACAATTTTCCCATATGAAAAATGTGTAGAGCTTCTTTATGACTTATCATCCATTCAGATGTTGTTCTGCTGTCTCTTTTATTGTCTTGCAGCAGTGCGACCCAGAGAAGTTGATCACTGAGAGTAAATTTCTCCAGCTGGAGTCTCTGCAGGAGCTTATGAAGGTTTTTCATCTTTCTGACTGGATGTCTCATGTTTCCTGTCAAATGTTTTTGCTATGCATTGATTTAACCAGAGCCCTTTGTTGGGCAGTTTCAAGAAATGTCTCATTAAAAAGAAAAACAAAAACACTCATTTCCATTTCCTCTTATAAGGCACTGATATCTGTGAGCCCAGATGAAGAGACCTATGATGAAGAGGATGCCGCCTTCTGTTTGGAGATGCTGCTGCGCATTGTTCTGGAGAACAGGTGAGAAGCGAGTTGCTCAGAAAGACAATTACCACTTTTGCTAAACGGCCAGTGTTGTTTTTAATTGAATCAACGTTTGTTTTTGCGTTTGAAGGGACCGCGTGTCGTGTGTCTGGCAAACAGTCCGGGACCATCTCTATCACCTGTGTGTTCATGCCACAGAGAGCTGCTTCCTGGTGGAGAGAGCTGTGGTGGGTCTGCTTCGACTCGCAATCCGTCTGCTGCGCAGAGAGGAGATCAGCTCTCAGGTACAGAACCGAGCAACAGACTGTCAGCATGGATGAGGGCAAACATTTACAGGCCGGAGGAAAAGCGGATCTGACTAGTCATTTACTCGCATCAGTTTCCGTCACATTTCCCATGTGTGTCACTTTAAAGAAATGCTTCCTGTATTTGTTTTTGTAAGTTACAATTTATTGCTCCTTATTTGAAATCTTTTAAGATTAGATCCACTGTGTTGTGATGTTAAATAGTGCTCAATGTGATGTGAAACAAGTCTCCACATCAGAACTGCAACATTCTCTGCTGATTCTGCCCATTTATGTTTCAAGATATTATTTACGTGCTTGTGATGAGTGCAAAATGGAAATCATTTCTAATGCATTTAAAGGTTTCACCGCATTATCAAGCTTCCTGTTCATCCACAGGTTCTTCTCTCTCTACGTCTCCTGCTCATGATGAAGCCACACGTCTTGTCCCGGATCAGTAGGGAAATTGCTTATGGCCTTCATGAGCTGCTAAAGACGAATGCAGCCAACATCCACTGTACAGATGACTGGTACACACTCTTCTCCCTGCTGGAGTGCATTGGAGCCGGAGTTAAACCTCGTGCCTCCTTCCAACTTACCTCTTCTTCTGCTGACAATGAAACAGGTTCAGTATTTCCCTAAAGTTACATTTATTACATTCATTTTATATTTTAGAAGGGGCAGTATTATGTAAAATCAACTTTTTTGAGCTTTCCATCATGTTATAATATTCCTTAATCAAAAGCCTACATGGAGGGTTGCCTTGATTCTTTCCTGGATGTTTACAAAGTAACATTTATTTTAAGTCTTGCCCTACTTGTGTAAAGTCTCAAAGGTCATCTTTTGCACAACTGTCAGGTCTGATATTCTAATTTTAATGAGCAGCACCTGTAGGTTTTAAATTGTTTACTTTCAAACACAGCGTATTGCATAAACATTAGATTTCTCTGATGCTCGCGTTGTTCAGACGATGCTGTTTAAAATGGTATACAAAGAACATAAAATGCCTCTTGTAAAATATCATTGGTTTTCCTCATGCCTGTAGGTGCACAGTCGGACAGTGAGCTGTCATCTCATCATTCCAATGAAGTCAGTTTAGACCGCGGCTACACATCTGACTCAGAGGTGTACACAGACCACAGTAAGACCAGGATACCTCGCTCCACTACCGATGTGGACGTGTCCAGCAGTGGATGGCTTGTGGTAAGTCCTCACACTTAGAAATGGACAGGTAATGTTAAGCAATAAGCTCCATGTTACGGTAATGATCTGATGTCTGTTATGTCTGGTGATCCAGACGTTGCCTTGATAGCCTTGATTTCACCATAGCCTAATGACTTGCATGGCTCTGAAAGTATCTATGGATCATGTGTCTGAACTACAATTATTCACACTAACCTAGGCTTAACATTTTCTCCACTATGTCGACAAAAAGGTCCTGATATTGAAGCAAGAGGTTCAATACCGAGCTGCCTCTGAATATTGAAGGTCGATGCACAGAAAAGCCGGCATCTCGTTGTCCATATGTTTAAAATTTTGCACCGTTTGTTTTTCTTCTGTCTTTGCTCATTTCTGACTACGCTCATCAGTGAACAGGAGTTAATTTTGTGTCACCCGTGGCAGGGAGCGACCTGAAAAAAGTGCCACTGAAAATGTTCGTAATGCAGGCCGAGTAGAGTGGAGCCGGGTCCGTTAGAGCCAGTAGAAAAGGGCCATTAGTTTGATTATGCCTTGGGCCGGCTCTGGCTCTCACAGATGTACATTGTTGAATGATTTAACATCACAAGTCAGTGGCTACAATTCTTCAGGATCTTTGTTTTTCTAGTACTTTATCTTCAGTAAGGAATGTAAACAATTTAACTTAAAAGTAAAACTGAAAGGTGCAACTATTTTTTCAGTTGTAAAGTTTAAGGCATTTCCTAAATATCCAATTTTCTGCTAAAGAATGTAAGGTAAAATAACAGAAGAGAATTTCTTACTGGAGGATCAGCTAAACTCAGTTGCATTTAATATTAATTTTTTTAAATATAATTTGAATATTTTTTTTCCCCCACTCACTAGGTGGGAAAAGTTGATTTGGAGACAAGTAAGCCCACCCCAGTAAACTCCAAAGCTCAGCTGAATCACCCTTTGGTCAACCAGTACAGCCTGACTTTGGGTCAGGACCTCGGCCAGCATGACACCAAGTCTCTCATCAAGTGTGTGGAAACACTTTCTTTTATTGTCCGTGACGCCGCCCACGTCACCCCTGACAACTTTGAGCTGTGTGTTCGGACCATCCGTGTGTTTGTGGAGGCCAGCCTCAATGGAGGTGAGAATACGCTTGAAACTTTCTCTAAGCATGTTAGTGTGTGTGGTGTGGTTGTGTCTAAGGGTGAAAAAGAGCAGGAAAACACCAGAGCTTTTCTGAAATGCTTGTCGCCATCAGTGTTCTTTTACAACATCATCAGTATCCAAGAAATTTAATCAACACATGTACATGATGGGTGACTCTTGTAGATCGCATGTATCAGATGTGATGTCTCTGAAAAGAGCTCCTCTACTCGGTTAGGAGATGAGAAACAATTGACATGAAATGGTGGAGTCCGTAGCTCTACCTCCAGAACATTTGATCCTGATAGAAGGAACTGATTCCACAAAAACAACTCCAAATTTCAGATTAAAAGTCCTGTTTGCAACTGATTGCAATTGATTTTCAAGCTATGAAATTACGACCAACCCTGTGTTGATTTAAAGTCAGGCTAAAGATCCTGGTCATCTTCTGAATGATTAGAATCTGTACAGACTTAAGACTCAACATTGGTAAATTTGGTATGTTTTACTGCAGATCTGTTAGTAAATGATCTTTTGTAAGGTGGTAGATTTATAGACACATTGACAGATTAATGGACAGCATGATCCTTTATGGATACAACTTTCTAAGATGCTGAATTGAAATATTATGTAAAAACTGTAATATAAACTCTGGAAGATCTGTGCGAGCTTCCAAAGGAACCAATTTACAACATGAGTAACTGGCATAAACTTTAGATTTTTTTAATCCTGAACACATAATCAAGGGGAGAAGATAGCAAAAGGAAATCAGATTCTGCTACAGATTTCAAGTCATTTCTCCCTTAGTTAGTTTGAGATGAGGTTTTTCTGTCAAGCTCAGAGTTATATCTAATTCTGCTGGCTGTTACTTAAATTTGTCTTTGCAAATTAAACTATTACATAAATATTATTTTGCCACTTTGGTTCACAGACTTTATACTGGCTTCTCTTCTGGTCCAGGATAGAGTGAATATGGAAAAATGAATCACTCTGGTATCATTATTATAGAACTGTATTTATTAATCATCTTGTGACTTTGCAAATCAACAGAAAACTAAATAACAGTCGGTTCTTAGTCTGCTTATCCAGAATTTATGCTTATTATTTTCCTGGTAAATGTCTTCTTGAGGTTATCGGAACCATGACAAGAAGAAGAACCACAAATACGAGTCCAAGTCCCGGAGAAAGAAGCCAGTGGGGAGGGAGCGAGACATCGGAGGCAGCACAAGACGAGTTGGAAGCCGAGTGTCAAGTCAGCGTCAGTCCCGTTCTCACAGTGACGATGAGGAGGATGAGGGTGTTCCAGCCAGCTATCACACCGTGTCATTACAGGTTAGTCAAGATGTAAGTACAATAGCCCTTTTCATTGTTCTACATTTACTGTAAGCCGCACATCCTTGATGTTCGACACACCTGGTTTCTGTCAACCCTATCCAGTCCTCGAGGGCTTGTGTCCTGCAGCTTTTAGAAGAGTCCCTGGTTCAATACCGTGAATCAAATGGCTGAACTGCTTCCTCAGTGCAATCAAGTTCTCCACAGTCCATCTAAAACTGGGAGGACACCAGCCCCCTAGGATCCCTGCCCTAGAGCTTTTCATTCTCTCTCCACTAAAAGGACTTGCCAGGCACTTTTATATGATAATGGAGGATAGTAATGCCTAACATCTAACCCAGTCGTTCTCAAACTGTGGTACCCGGACCACCAGGGGGCGATCCTTCAACATCCTTTTGACTTCGCTACTCTTTATTTGTGAGCTCAAAGTTCAACATATATAGTTAGCATACCAAATGATTGTGTTTAAAAATATGTGGCTTAAACTGGATCACTCCAAAATAAAAACTGAAGATGTTGGTGGAAAGAAAATACCAGGACGACTTATATCAGTGGAAGTCAGGAGCGTGAGCCAGGAACAGTAGGACTCAAGTCTCAGTAAAATGAACTGTTCTTCGTTTTTATAACTTTGCTTATTTATGACTCCCTGCTCACACGTAAACGGTTATTGTTATTTTTATTACATTAAAAATGATTCAATTATATGAATTTAATACAATAGATAATTAAAGCTGCAAGCAGCCTCAAACGGCCCTCGCAGCTCAGCGCCGCTCTGGTCTCATGGCAACTGAGAGAGGTCCAGCAATGCCACCAGCACACACAGTTCCCACACCTGTCCAATAGGTGATGCACATCTACGTGTTCAGCAGTTCTCCCTGAAGATGCACAAAAAATCTGGTGTAATCATCTCATCTTGAATGTGAACAAACACAAAGGAGATGATTATAGATTAAAGTAATGGAAACCCGTGATGGGAACTCTTATTTCCATCATGGGAGATAAAAGGAGGTGGACAACATCTGGACAACAGACTGGACTGGAGGAACAACAGTGAAACCGTCTGTAAGACGGGACAGAGCAGCCTGAACGTCTTGAGGAAACTAAGGTCCATCAGATTTCGCAACAAGATGCTGCAGATCTTCTATAAAGCTGTTGAGAGCGTCATCTCTTCTACTATTAT
Organism: Brachyrhaphis roseni; assembly: GCA_903066815.1. Taxonomy (NCBI): domain Eukaryota; kingdom Metazoa; phylum Chordata; class Actinopteri; order Cyprinodontiformes; family Poeciliidae; genus Brachyrhaphis; species Brachyrhaphis roseni. The sequence goes on along the minus strand of CAEFZY010028846.1, from coordinate 4,483 downwards.
CTGTTGGGGCAGCAGCATCAGAACCAGGGACCTAAAAAGTCTCAACAACCTGGTTTAGATGGTTCTGGTTCTCTTCTGTGGAACCTCTGAAGATGATGATGCAAAGAAGGATTTTACATAAAATGAAGAACATTACAGAGGGTCTTCAGTCAGAAGCTGCTATAGGAGATCCTATCTGCCTCACAGCCATCAGCATCTACAACACCTAGTTGAAGAAAACTGTGGAAGTAATAAAGTATTTTTCAAATGAATAGGAATATTCCTCAACGCAGAATAAATATTTGTTGAGATTATCTTGTGAAGTTCCTGATGCATGGAGACCATGAATGATGTGATTGTTTATTCTACTGTTTGTGCCCAAGCAGCTGTTGGACCTGATGCACACCCTTCATACACGTGCAGCCAGTATCTACAGCTCCTGGGCAGAGGAACAGCGCCACCTAGAGGCTTCTGGCAAAAAGATCGAAGCTGACTCTCAAACTTTGTGGACCAGCTGCTGGTGCCCACTGCTGCAAGGTGATCATTAAGTTATCCTGAAATTGGACATAAATAGATTTTCAACTCTATTTGATTGATGCATGGGAGCAGTTTAAAAACTCTCAACATATTTTCTATACTTCTTCTCCTCAAAACCTCATTCCGGGTTTGTCTAGCTTCATGCTTTAAATAGGACACACAGATTGTCGTCCCTGCCTGGTTTCAGCAGATTGTTTTTTCCTAACACATCTGCAATCACACACTTAGCTCACCTGCTGAGGGATTTATTAAAATGAGCATATTAAAGTCATAAAGGTGATGATTTGTTGGTTTAAAACAAATACCACTAGTTTGCTTAATGTCAGATATTCTCACAATTTGGACAATAATTTTTATTTGCTGGCTGTGAAATGATTCTCAGTTATTCCGATTTATTTTTTCTCTTTCTTGTCGTCATGACAAGAAAGATGCTATGATGACGTCTTTCATCAGGACATCTGATGAAAGACGTCATGATATGTTATTAGCATAACATCATGTTATCAGCCATGAAAAAGGCTGATAACAGTGGCTGTTATCAGTTGTTTGTGATTGATTGTGTTAACTAAAATTCTGAATTTGTGATAAATTAAGGGATTCTTATTGTAAAATGCTTTGTTCATAAATGTTAGTTCTTCAGAATAATTTTAATACTGTACAACTGTAGAATTGTTATTTCTCAAATTTCTAATATCAAACTTCACTGCCTGACTGTGTGAACGATGGTTATTGAATCGCGTACTGTAACCAGTGTAAAAAGGATTCATTATGATTTAAGAAAAGAAAGGCCAACAGTCATCTGACACATCCTAAGATTTGTTGTACTAAAATAGACTCACCTCTTGTATGTGCCTTTGGTCGCGCTCTCCAGGCATCGCTTGGCTGTGCTGTGACGCCAGGCGACAGGTCCGCATGCAGGCCCTCACTTACCTCCAGAGAGCACTGCTTGTCCATGACCTGCAGACACTTGATGCAACTGAGTGGGAGTCCTGCTTCAACAAGGTTAAAAGCACTACGCATTTCTTACACCGGGCAACGGTGTTGCGTCATAACTAAAATGTAAGAGTTGAATTGATGTGTGTGTTTGCAGGTGCTTTTCCCTCTGCTAACAAAGCTACTGGACAACATCAGTCCAGCCGACGTGGGCGGTATGGAGGAGACCAGAATGAGAGCCTGCACGCTGCTGTCAAAGGTTTGAAGCGCTCACTGTTAGCAGCCATCGCAACACATCTTCTCTGCTAATGACAGGTCATGAGTTCATTTCAGACTTGAAGTCAAGTCTAAACAATCTTCTTCCATTTGTTCTGCCATCTGTCCTGGTTGTTTCTTCTATTAAGTAGCTTTTTGTTTTCGTTGTTTTTCTTGGTTTCTCCCAGAAAACTTGCTAAGCTCAGTGATTGGGGTGCTAGGTCAGTCATTCACCCAGCAGCCAGTCATGTTTTTGAGTTAAAAAATGTTTAAAGTTGACAGGAAATTTGAAAATATCGCTTGGTAATTGTGTGTTATTGAAAAATTGGAAGGTTAACACCTGAACACCAACTATACAGTCTTAAAAAAATGCAAACATTTAGACTTGACTATTTTTATTACAATAAGTCCTGGCAGCGCTTAACTGCTTGGGCATAAAAATGTAAGATTTTTCACTTTTTTTTTTAATAGAAGTTTTCCTGTATGTTAAGAAATGTTTTGAGGGTATTGAATTGTGGTCTGTGTGGGTGTGTGTGTGTGTGTGTTAAGTTCCACTATGTTTGTGCTTTTCTAGGTCTTCTTGCAGCACCTCTCTCCCCTGCTGTCCCTACCCACCTTTGCTGCCCTCTGGCTTACCATTCTGGATTTCATGGACAAGTATATGCATGCAGGATCCAGTGACTTACTGGTGAAGATAACAATTACCACATGCGCACTTTATCTTGTATACAGTTAATTAGGCTGTGTTCACACTGGAGCATAAAGTGACTCAATTACGACTTTTTTTACATAATGCAACCTGAATCTGATCTTTTCATAACATCCTGAACAACACAGGTCGGATTCTTTTTGAATGCGACCCGGATATCCGACACGTATCCGATTCAAATGTGACTTAACGTCCAGGTCGCATTCATCCGACCTGAACGTCACTGATACTCGACAAACGTCACTATTCTGCGTCCTGACACGCAGCAACAACCGTATAATGAGGTTTAAGCTGTTAATATTGTGGCTCCCGTCAGAGAACAACTTCAATGTGTAAGCTGTGCTCCACCGTTAGCATCCATGTTTACTTCCATAAACACAGAGCACTTCTTCTTTTAATGGCGGTTGGCAAAACACTGAGAACACTGACGTTACTGCGCCCTCTACTGCGCATGCTGGACACTTTCAGGTTGTTTGCCCCTTCACACTAGAGGTTTTGTATATTTGGAAATGTGAATGGCCACAGCAAAAAAAATCCAATTTGACAAAAAAAATCAGATTTGGGTCATTTCAGGCTGCAGTGTGAATGTAGCCTTAGTCTCACCTAAAAAAAGAATATATTGCATTTTTGATGATGTAGTACTAAGTGGCTGAGTACCACAGTTCTATTTTTATGCACTTGTTTATTTGTGTTTCTATGCAGTTGGAGGCGATTCCTGAATCTCTAAAGAACATGTTGCTGGTTATGGACACTGCAGGGATTTTCCGCAGCTCTGACTCTAGGACAGGATACTCAGACCTGTGGGAAATAACATGGGAACGTATTGTGTGCTTTCTTCCGAACCTGAGGGAAGAGCTTTTCAAACAGACAGTTATAGCAGGTATTCACTTCATTATCAGGAAGAATTATCATCATAGGAATGATCCGCCCTTTGACAAAACTACATTTAATGTTGCTTCCAGAATACTGCCAGTAGGATTTGGTCCGTTGACCATCAAAGAACATATTTCATCTCCATGTGACATTCTTCATTAAATGAAACAAAGAAATCCATATTCCCCATCCCAACTGACTGCTACTGCACTATTAAGCAAATGATTTGACATGATGTTAGGATAAAGCTCTTGTTTTGTCTTTCATTTTTGTTATTTTAGAGCCAACTCCCGGTTCTCAAACTGAGCCAGTGAAGTCAGCATCCATAGCTGAACGCCCTTCGTCTCCTCAGGAGTCTCCCTCTCTCGCCCAGCCGTCCTCCACAGTCCTGACGCCAGCAGAGACTCCACTGTCCGTCAGTCAAGAACCAAGTCAAGACCCTCAGTTAGCTAGTGCCAACGGTAAGCACTAGTGACACGACTCGAGTAAAAATGTTAAATGGAGTTAGTTGCATGGTCTGTAATTAATTAATTGCAGTTAATTAAATTTTATTAAAAACCATACGTTGACAAAATACGTGATGTCTTATTCAATAACCCTTTTTGCTGCTAAACTTTTGAAGAAATAGACAATATACGTGGTAAAAGGAGAAGCTATTCAAGCCTAAAGTAACCCCTCAATGTTGCAGCAGCACAGACGTCCCAACGTTAACGTCAGCATCAGCATCCATAGTCCACATTTCTGAAGTAGTTTCATGAATAATCAGAGCTTCCTGAAACGCTGGAAAGTTGAATGGGTAAAATAGCCCTGATGGCTGAAAAACCTGAATAACGGATCAAAAACAATAAATATCTTTGTCGTTGATATGGATATTTCAATAAAGAGTTAAATAAAGAGTTCAAATAAAGAGTTACCAAAAAAGATTTAAGCTGAACAGGTTGCCCACTCTAATCACTGTATCGCACACTTTTAACACCTTAAGGTCTATGTAATTGTCGCATTTTCCGGACTATAGAGCACACCCGATTATAAGCCGCACCCAGCACATTTTCAAAAAAAACAATCTTGTACATACATAAGCCGCACCTGTCTATAAGCCGCATGTGCCTACATACAGACTGTACACAGAAAGAGTTTTCAAAGTTTTAGTAATATACCTTAGCTTTTCTTTCCAAACAGTACCTGTGACGCGGCAGT
>CAEFZY010028844.1:0-13047 GCA_903066815.1 Brachyrhaphis roseni | reverse complement strand
GATATAATAAAAAAAGATTAACATCCCACTATAATTTTCCTTCCGCTTCACAGTTTTGTGATAGTTTGTTTTGATCTATCATACAAATTTCAACAAAACACAAATATCTGACCTTTTAAATGTCAGAAAAATCTGAAAAAGTTAAAGACATATGGATAGTTTTGAAGGACACTATTTTCTACAGTTAGGATTTCTGTCATAATTAAAACCATTGATGCTTTTTAAAGTGCCCTGCAACACTGTTGTTCTTTCTTTAAACACTATCACACTGAAATGGAAATGAGGACAAAGTGCATTTTCCACGTTGTTTATATATTCTACTGTGTTATAGAGAGAAGGTTGAAAAGGCCCCACAGGTCATCTTTATGAATGGCCAGGAGACAAATGTCCAGCATCCAGAGTCCAGGCAAAGCTACTCCTTCGCATATGACTTCTCTTTTTGCTCTGTGGATGGAGATGACCCCACCTTCGCCAGCCAAAAAACTGTGTATGAGACCCTGGCCAGGCCTTTGTTACAAAGAGCCTTGGAAGGATTTAACACCTGCTTGTTTGCCTGTGGCCAGACGGGTTCTGGTAAATCATACACGTGAGTGTTTTTGGCATTCTTGTCAGTTCATCTGTTTGCCTTTATGAAATTAGTAAATCTTCTACTTTGCTTGGTTTGATTATGTTTGGGTTTTTTCAGAATGATGGGTTTTGAGGAGGAGGCTGGGGTCATCCCACGATTCTGTCAAGAACTATTTATGAAATTGGCCTCAATGGAAGATGAAGAGGTAGATTCACACTGAAATAAGTTGCTAATTGGTCTTTTTTCCACAGTGAATTTGTCATAAGAAATCTTATTTCTAAATTATTTTACCAGGAAAACACCACAGTTGTGGACGTTTTCCTTCCTGTTAGCCATCATAACATAAAATCTATTCCATGTGGCCTTTCAGGTGAAATGTCATGTGGAGATGAGCTACTTTGAGGCGTATAATGAAAAAATTCATGATCTGCTGGTTACAAGGGAGGAGCCAAACCAGAGGAAGATGCCGGTTAGTAGTTTGCAACAGCTATAAATGTATTTTTCTGTTAACATTTTAGAAATCCTGCTTTCCAATCTGACAATTAACATGTTTGCTTTTAGATTTTGCTAAAATAATAAATAAATACCAAATCAAAAGTTTGGCTTAACTAAAAATGCTACCAGGACTTGTCTTTCTGTTATTGTAGAGTAATTAGTGAAAATGTAACACACTTATTTTTCAGCTGAGGGTGAGGGAGCATCCGGTCCATGGTCCTTATGTTGCCGAGCTCTCTGCGTAAGAGAACCATTTCTTTTTTTATGTTCATTTCATTCCAATAAAAACACAAATGATACATATGAACTGCTTATTTTGTTTCTTTTTCAAGGAATGTGGTGAGCTCTTACAGTGACATTCAGGTAAGCCAGAACTACTATTGTAGAGTTTTTCTTCTCTTAAAGGTTGTTTTGAAGAGGAAAATAAAATGAAAGCTGGAGTTAATCTTGTGTTTGAACAAGAATATTGCTTATTATTTGAAAAAAGTCTCCAAAGTTAATATTTGCTATGAATCTTTCATTATTCACTTTGCCTCTTTTTTTTTTAAGGGTTGGTTGGAGCTTGGTAACAAGCAGAGAGCTACTGCAGCCACAGGAATGAATGACAAAAGCTCCAGGTCTCACTCTGTCTTCACTCTGGTTATGACCCAGACTAAGGTACACAATTCTGTTTTCACTATGTGCTTACACTCATTTTGATGTGTGCATTAATTTACTATTTGGTGACTCATTTATTTGTTTGTCCAGACTGAATTTGTGGAGGGAGAGGAACATGACCACAGCATCAGCAGCAGGATAAACCTGGTCGACCTTGCGGGCAGCGAGCGCAGCTGCACAGCCCAAACATCTGGAGAGAGACTCAGGGTTGGTACAGACGTTGGGATGTTCCCTCTTTAGCACTGTTGTAATATTAGCATCTGTGTCTTATAGTGTTTCTACTCAGGCTGTCTGTCTGGGAACTTATCTTCATGTTTTTTTTATTGCAGTTCAGAACTAATAAAATAGCATGATATTGGTCTAAATTAATGAAATAACAGCAACATATTTGCTGGTGTCATATTACTGGATGTATGGTCATATCCTTTTTTTTCTTGATTACCTATGTTTAATGAGTAAAACAAGATTAGATTTTAACTAATTTCTTAAGTGAGTTGGCCTCAGTTTTGTCACATGACTATAATTCATTGATATTAAGAAGCTTCAGTAGGCGTGGCACTCAGTGAGATTTTTAGTGTAAAGTAAAAGTATGACACTCTTGTTTGACTCTGCTTTTACTTCATTCATTACATATAATATTTTTTAAAAATCCAGTTTTCATTTATTGTAGATAATTTTTTTCTGTTCTGTGTGCTCTGTATTAGCTACTAAAAGGTAAATATAATTTTTTTTGTGGCATTACAGGAGGGTGCTAGCATCAACAAATCCCTGCTAACTCTCGGAAAGGTAATCTCTGCTCTGTCAGAACAGGTGCTCACCAGGAAGAAGGTTTTTATACCATACAGAGAGTCTGTTCTCACATGGTAAGGAAGCAGAAAGCTTCATTAAACACAACTTTGTTCGCTTCTTTCCACATAAAAAATACTGTCAGGTGTCGAAGCAGCAGCACAGTTTTATACAATATTTTGCCATCCACATTTGTTGGCACCCCTAATGTTTACAAAAGCTTTACAATAAATGGTTGCTGTTTACACTTTGTGATCCAAAGATGCCACACTATGCTGTAGCTATAGTTACCGCTTTTAAATATTTTCCCCCTTTCCCTCATTGTGCATTTTTTTCCAAAATAATCTTATCTAAGTTATAATTGTTTTTAAAATGATTGCTCATAATATAGCTATAGCTAGGTTCAAATCAATCTCTATTTTCTAGTAGCCATGAACCCTTATCTTTCCCATTTTGAAAAGTGTCTTAAAAATGGGCCTCTGTGCCATGTTCTACATAATCCATCCATCCATCCATTTTCTTACAACCTTATAAAATAAAATGTTTTATTTTTGTGGTCATTATGAATCCTTATGTGTCCTAGGAGGATCAGTAATCTTGAAGGGTGCCGAGAGACATGACAATTACTCTGAAAACATAAAGCAGCTGAAATCACTTTCAAATTCAGGCTTATTTAAGGAATCTGGAGTATGGTTTTTGTTTTGTAAAGTCGTTTATTTCTCATCTTACAGGCTGTTGAAGGAGAGCCTCGGAGGTAACTCCAAGACGGCGATGATCGCCACCGTAAGCCCTGCTGGCACTAACGTGGAGGAGAGCCTGAGCACACTGCGCTATGCTCAGCAGGCCCGCACAATCATCAATGTGGCCAAAGTTAATGAAGACACCGGTGCCAAGCTGATCAGAGGTCAGACTTTATGGACTTACAAAATGAAATGAATTCATGTTATTTGATTAATCTACACAATCTGAACAATTGTTTCTTTAGACTTATTTTAGAGGTAGAAACAAAGTATTTGTATAGTTTTTATCTCTGGAAGCACATTTTATGCTATAAACTGGCACCATGTATTTTCACTATGTGATTCTACTAAAGACTAAGAAAAATAAATCCTTAGTAGCTGGCAGACCTGAAAACATTGTATTTTATTAGTTAAGGTTGTTCTTTATTTTTTTTATTTTATTTTTTTTTTCTTCAGTCTTATGAACGTTTACTCCAGAAAGTTTGATCTTCATCTCCTTCTCTCCTCCCCACATTATAACCTGCCCTCACATTTATCTCTCACCACCTCTTTCGCTCTCCAGCTGAAATGAAAGCATGGCCCTAACCTTGCTTCCTGCTCTTATTTATGCACTGTCAGTTGCACATAGCGGCTAACTGTCATGCAAGTATTATTTTTCATGAGACCATTGTGCTGCTGTTCAATGTTTTCAGCACTAAGGGGAGCTCTTGCTGCAGATGCAGCTCGTCTCACTGGTCAGTGTGAGACTCGCTGTTCAAATTAGAACACTGTTATGCAGTAAATCAGTAGCGATTGCAGCACAAATCACTGACAAGTTCTGCTTAACTGTCTGAATGAAAAAAAAAAAGTAAACTCTTTCCAGTCTATTCATTTGATTTTTCGGTTTGTTGTTGTTGATATTTGCTCAGTGCTAGTTATAGATTTTCATTAAACAGTCTGGCCCAAACTGTGGTGCGTTTTTAGACCTGAAGGCTGAGGTGGAGAAACTGCGTGCGGCCCAGATGAACTCCCAGGGCACTGAGCCGGAGAGAGTCAGGATGTTCCAGCAGGAGATCAGCACCCTGAAGAGTAAACTTTGTCAACAAGAGAGAGAGATGGTTGAGGCCAACCGGTCAGAATCACTACAATCATTCTAACATCATTTCTTAAACTTAGTTTGTTTCTCGTAATCCTGAAGTATAATTTTAGATCTACTGTAGCAATGTTATAAGTTCCACTGTGACTTACTACTAGCTGGATGTCAGCAGTTAGTTGTGAGACACATTTACGGTACATTGACAGTAAAAATATTTAGAGTATTGGAGCTATAAATTTATTTACCTTTTTTTTTAGCTTTGACTTACAATTTAAGATTTTTTTTTCTACTTTGAAGCAGTTTTACAGTAATATATTTACAGCTTTTTACAGAACTCTTACTTTCAAACACTGCGGCATTAATGCAAATACAACATCACATTTTTTATGGTTTACCTTCATTGTTTTTGAAAGTTAAGAGTACTGTAATATCAAAGTTGAGATAAAGGAATAAAGCAACACTTTCATTAGAATTTAGAAAGTGGTTGTATTTTATTTTGTATGTCAGAGCATGGAGAGAGAAACTTGAGCAAGCAGAGATACGCAAACGTGAAGAGACCAAAGAGCTACAGGTATGTTTTATTGTTTTCCTTTTTCTCCCAAACTAAAACAAAAACATAACACATTTCTTATAATGGAGACAGAGCGAGAAAAAGCTCAAGTATTTCTCACATTTCATATAATCAGAAAGCAGGTGTGACTTTCAAAGTGGACAACCGCCTTCCGAACCTGGTGAATCTGAACGAGGACCCCCAGCTGTCAGAGATGCTTCTCTATATGATCAAAGAGGGCCGAACCACGGTGGGCAAGCTCAAACCGGACTCCAGTCATGACATTCAGCTCACGGGAACTCTTATTGCTGATCGGCACTGGTGAGAGTCCTGGTAGTTTGGTAACACAGTGTTCAGTTAAATAAATGTTAAACTCTGCTCAGTAAAACTAAACAAGAAAAAGCTAAAGTATGTGAATAGTTATGATCAATATGTTGCATTTCAGTTTAAATTACAGTTAAATGATTTTTACTTTTTTTCCATTAAAAGTGTCATAAGTAACATCCACAACATGGTCAGCATCATCCCTATGGATAACGCAAAGACCTTTGTCAATGGGAACCTCATCAATGAATCCACTGTACTACACCATGTAAGTACCGGAAGAGTATTTGCTTCCGTTATTGTATAACTCGATCTGAAGGATTAATTAGCAAAACAAAGCAAAGATCCTGTTGACAACAAAATAATTTTATTCACAAGGTTCTGTTCTCATCTCGTGTTTTATTTATTTATTTTAAAATCTGGTATCCAGGGTGACAGAGTTATCCTTGGTGGGGACCACTACTTCTGCTTTAATCATCCAGCAGAGGTGCAGTCTGGAAAGCGGGTATCGTGTTGGACAGGAGCCGGGGATGGACAAAAAGACTTTGAATTTGCGAAGAACGAGCTTCTTGCAGCTCAGCGAGCAAAGTGAGAATTAAAGAACTCTTTATTAATTTGGTAATCTAACATGCAAAGCCAGAATTTCTTTAAATCACTCGCTTTTAACTCAGGCTGGAGGCAGAAATCGAAGAAGCTCATTTGAAGGCAAAACAAGAGATGATGCAGGGAATTCAGATGGCAAAAGAGGTGGCTCAAAAAGAGCTTTCTGACCAGAAGACCCTTTATGAAAATAGGATCCAAGCCTTGGAGAGAGAACTGGTATGTTTTATTCTTTAAATTGTCAGAAAGCCCTTGTATCGTCAGAATACGGTTTAGTTTAAGATGTAACTTTTTATTAGATTCTTTTTGACAAATCTTAGCAAAATACCATTCTTCTATATGCAAACCTAATTAAAATCATAAATTAATTTGAATTTTCAAATTAATTAAAGTCCACATTAAATCAAGAAATCTACTAAATTCAACACACAGGTGTATCTGAAATATGCATAGTTTGTCAGATTATGAGCACATTTTGAAAATAAAAATATTTAAGCGGGCATTAACCATGCTTTTCACATGCAGAAGACTGTTTTGAAAACATGTTCAAAACAGATTCCTGTATTGAACATGTTTTCTTTTTATTATTGGTCTGATCATAATATTCAGGTCTTAAGTGTTGTCCTTTCATTAGCTTTAAGTGGAAAATTGTTATAACACAGAAAAGGTTTGATGACATCATAATGTGTGGAATTCATCTTTTTAATATGTTTAATTGAACTGAGCTACTGAAATAAATGAACTTGTCAGTCATATTCAAATTTATTCATTAGTTTCTGTATCCTCTAGGCTACATAAACTAATACACATTTTCATCACAGTTGAAAGCTTAATTAAAATAGCTTTTGTTAACCTTCTGTAATCTTAAAAAAATAAATTGTACCACATGAAAGCTGTGCTTCAGAAGGTAAAAGTGCAGCCACGATTAACTTCTAAATAAAACTGGCGCTGACAATTGTAGTACTTAGACTGTCCACCAGGGGGATGAGACGGGTAAAGGATTTTATGAGTTTTTAAATAAAGTTGGAACATTAAAATGCAAAAATTCTCAGAAATACTTGAAATAATAGTAAATGGCTAAACTACTTTTTTTATTACTAATTTCTTTGCAAATTTAATTTTACTCAAATTTCAATTCCTAAAAGTACTTTCAGCTGTTAGAGTGAACAAATTTTCAAACAAATAAAAATGTAGTAACTAAATAAAAACATTATGTACTAAACAGTACTTTTAATTTGAACTGTGCATACCATACACCAGGCACGTTTAATAAATTTGTCATTTTGTTTCAGAATGAGGAAAACGAGCGAAAGCATCAGCAAGAGAGAGATCAGCAGAGGGTGGCTAGCCAGATGGCAGAGCTCAAGATAGCCAAGCTGGAGCTGGAAAAGGAGGTGGACTCCCAGAAGAGATGCCTCCGTCTGCACATGGAAGCTCAGGTCAGGAAAACAAAAAGCAATTTGTTTTTATATGCAAAGACTTGATCATTTTGTCCCTGTGCACTCACCTGGCCTTTTGTTAAAATTTAAATGTTTCTCCTTTCTCAGAGGTAGAGAGGAAATAAAGCTCTATATTGTTTTTATAAAATTATATTTTCCTTTGTGTATTATCATCTTAGAATAAGACATTCAAGAAATAGCCTAAACCAATATTTCTAAACTTGCAAGTAGTAAATCTCTCTGACTTTTGTGTATTTTACCTAAGATTTCATTTTTTTTTTTTTCCTGTTTTTGCTTTATGATAAGATAGCTCAGTACAGCAAGTTTATTGTTAATCTCACATTCCCTTAATTTTTGACTATAGAAAACAAGCATAAGTTTAAATAAATATCCTTACTCTTGATCTTCTTAATTAATTGGCCATTTGGGGTGTGTTTTGACCTATGCGATAGCCTGGTTTAAGGCTAAATGCTATGGCCTGATGAGTGTAACATTGTTTACTTTGCTGTGACTCCCTGCAGGCTATGGAAGAACAAAGAGTTTACCAAGCAAAGATTGTAGATGCCCTGGAGGCAGAAAAGAGGAAGATCAGCAAGGAGCTGGAGGAGATGCAGAAGAAAATGGCTCTTAGGGAGAAACAAACTACCGGTACCAGAAATGGTGAGTTGGAACAACTGCTATCATTAAGTTAGGAGGACAACTTTTTAAGATTCTTATACTTAAAAACTTAATGCCCCTTTTTCATATTTTTGTCCCTTGGTTTCTCCTTGGTTCAGGAGAAAGAAAGGGGTATATTTCATCAAATTGATCATCCAAAGTCTGTCATGCAATATAGTGAATGTATATATATTTTTTTATTTCATTATCTAAACAGGAAGGAGTTTTGCTGGTAGAGATCAGATCAAATCCACAGCGGAAGGTTATTTGGGGCATTCATGTTTTATAAACTTCTGTAACATAGCTTGTGTAATAAGTGGAATTTTGGCCGTCTAAACCTCACTGTGCTTTTTAAATGCTTTCAGAAGCCTGGTGTCATGTCTTAGTGTTTTATTTCTGTATTGCAGCTTCTCCACAGTGGGATGCCATGAAGCTGTCCTTGATGATTGAGGAGGCCAATAAAATCAGCGTTAAGCTGAATAAACACACTCTCTTCAGCAGGTGGGAAAGACGCAGTCTGGGAAGTTTTACAGAGGGTTACCATCAAAATGGAGATTAAGATTACATGGTTTTGCATATATTTAAACATTTTGTATAATATTTTGAATTGCAGTTTTCAGTTATAAAATCCTATGTAAAGCAGATGTCATATTTGTGTAGATTAGCTATCATTGTTGTCATTTTTCTTCTGTTTTAGACATGAAAGCTCTGAGACTGAGAACACCCAGCAAGGCGGGCTTCAAGTGCGTGTTCAAAACACAAAACTGGGAATCTCCACTTTCTGGAGCTTGGAAAAATTCCAGAACAACATGGTAGTGATGAGAGAGCTGGAGCAGGTTGGTCTTCATTGACATTAATTTTTCTGATGTAATTTTAAGTCTTTTTTGTTTTTGTTTTATTAGATTAGCTGACTCTTTGTCTGCATCAAAGTGTGCACTTGTTTTGCAGTCTGTCCTCCTGACTGTCTCAAGTTGCCTCTACTTTTTCAAGATTATTTAATTAGGATTCTCCTTTATTTGTCTTTGATTTGAATTTAAAGCTCTTCCTGTGTTCCATAATACGCTGCTAAATTCACAGAAGATTTCCTACCTCAATTGAATGGTGTTTTAATGAGACATTACATGCTGTGTATTGAGAAAAACACGTGCAGACTCCCCGCTTTCCCATTCCTCATTCTGCATAATTAGAGACTGACATCACCTCTCACTTAATTGCCTATTTCCCTGCCATTTGACCTTATTTACAGTCCAGATTGGCTTGTTTTATGCCTGATGGAGGGTTGCAGCCTCACTTTGCCGTGCTTTTCTCATTAAGTTGAGTAAGTGAGACCGGGCTTGTCAGCACTGCTTTACTCTCCGCAGGGGGATTCCACCTCTAAAGATGACGATGTGTTTTATGACCCTGATGATGAGTGGGAGCAAGATATATCAGCCTCCTCTGCTTCTACTTCCTCCTTTTCTCGCCGAAGGTAATTATCCATCTCCGCTTCTTATCCTGCAGACCCTCTGTTTGCATCTTGTTTTTGCAGGAAGTAGTTAGCTCTAGTTATACAAATTATGTTAGCAAAAAAAACTTCCAAACTTCCCTCTGCATATTTCCAACTCACGGTTTAATCTCGTCTGGGTTTTTACTGGCCAATTCAACTCTTATTTCAACAATGTTCAAGCAAAAGAAATGTTATTTGACAATCTAATTGTGTATACATGGAAGTAATGAAGTTTTTATACACATGTTTTACACAAGATCCTCTCATTCTTAAAAAGTGTAATCAGCAAACTGCTGGTAACTTTTTTCTTTTTTCCTTCCTTTTTGGTTCATTTGGTTTTTATTTTATTCAGTCTCTTGTCCTTTAGGTCAGAACAGGGTGTTTAAATTGAGGGGGATTGAAGTTTCCTTTACACCTTATAAAGAAAACATGTAGATAGACGCACACACGTACATGCGCGTGCACACACAACTCAGGGAAACTACAAACATCTAACATTTTCCCGTCAGTGTTGTTTTTCATGGCAAGAAGTTCTGGTGGTGCCCAGCTCTCCACCAGATCCAGCCAAATGAAACAATTTACACACAGTTTGTGGCTCCATCCTGCTTTTCTCCCTGACTTTAATAGACGTACGTGTATGCAGCATAACTTTACTAGGATTCCTGCTCTCTTTTTTTTCCTCTCTCTCTCTTTAACCAAAATCCTAATTTTCGATTACCCTCATGATTGCAGTTCTCAGTTATATTATTCCCAAAATGTCTAAAAAATTGTTGGCTGTGAACTTAAACAGCTTATGTTTGGTTGAACATCAGGAGCCGAAGCCTTCTGAAGACAAAGCGACTCTCTGGACGTTTGTATGAAATCCGAGTTCATCCCATTCAGAGCCTCACCAACTCTTCACAGTCTGCTGGTAAGATGCTTGATAACAAATCAGTCAAAATTCCGTGATAGGAGCTGACTAGTTCTTTAAATAGTCATATTGCTTTTTTTGACTGAATGTAAATTATATTGTAATTTAATAAAAAGATATTGTGAAAAACTAATTTGTAAAGAATTTAAAAAAATGTTAAAGTGCTTGCAAAATCCCTGCTAAATTTGAGTTGTACCAATAAAATAAAAGTTTTTTTTTTTTAATTCTATCTTAAAAAGGTATGATCTATGTTGACGATGTTTAAGATCTAGAAAAGATTTTAAGCATTTTTCAAATGCATAAAATTTTAAATTTGTACATATATTAATTTAATTTTGAGCACAGCGTTGAAGAGCACTTCAATCCCGCAAACTTCTATAAAACAACACCTGTTCCTTAAACAGGTTTTTTGTGGTTTAAGGGAACCGACACCAAGTTGTTCTTGTTAGTCTTTCCACTATCAGCTGTCATGGAAAATAAGGTATTTTATTTGTGTTTGGCTTGAAAATCAGGAATTTTATTAGCTGGCTGAAACCTGTAGTTACAACAGGCATAATATTGCATAGTGAATTGTAGTTGAATTGAATATAAAAGCACATAGCTTACATGCTAGAGTTAAAAAACACTCATAGATGGACAAAGTGTTATTTAACTGATAAAAGCTATTTTTCACAGTTAATATAGGTCTTACTGTTAAATCATGATCTTCAAAAGGTTTTATATTGTCTTAGAATAACTAAGAGAAACTTGCAGTGACGCTGGCTATTTTTGTTACTCCTCCTGTCTGCACTGCAGGGCTGATGTGTGGATCAGTCCGACCTCCTTCCAACCAAACGAGCACCACGGAACCCGCTGTACCCAGCCTCTGCAAGGAGCTGATTGGCCGGTCCGTGGCTCGTCTGCGAAGCTGTAGCGAGACAGAGGAGACCTTGGCAGACAGACTGATGTCTGATCTGAATCTGGTATACACGGCTGTCCAAACTATATCTGACTTGTATGAGGGTCTAGATGATGACAGCCAAGACAGTGGTGAGCGTCAACTGATTTTTCAAACAATCATTTATGGAATATTATGAAAGTCCTTTGTTCAACTGTTAAGTGTTGGGGTTTTATTTTAATCAAACTTTTCTGATTGCTCATCCTTCTGCAGTGTTTGTGTGCAGCGTGGCAGCCCAGACTGAACTGCTCAAGGCCACTACGGCGTTAGAGACCGCTGTGTTTGTTGCCATGCAGTGGCTGGGCACTGTTGAACACTCCTCTGGCTTGCTGTACTCGACTGCTGAAGAACTTAAAAGCCACATCAAGAAAATGGGAGGATTCTTCCAAATGCTTATTCAGGTGAATACACATAGTGACATAAAACTGCGATGGAGGTTTCCGGGTATTTTTATTTCATATAAAAGGCAAAATTTAAGCCGACAAAATGGTCTTCAATTAGGCGTAGTTTGGACATGCGGCAGCTTATCAAAATGCCGATCTGACTGACAGGTCTTAGCTCTGAGCTGTTTGAGCTCTGTCTATGGAAATGGCAAAGCAGAGGGAATTCTCAGCCTTGAGCTCCACACAGGTCATGAATATATGGAAAGGAAATCTAAATTCCTGACAACTCTTGGCACCTAAACAGACAATTTTTACCCCTAAACCCTGATATGTTTTTTTCCACCATTTTAATTTATTTACTGACCCTTCAGACTTCATCAACCGTTGTGTTGACTCTCATTGATTCACTGGTAAATTAAATTTAATTCCATCTGTTTGTTTATGCTAGCCTGATGTAAAAAATAAATAAATAAAAAAACTGTTTTTCCCAATTCAGGGTTGTGAATCTGAGATCACGTCAATGGTGAAGGAAGCACGGAGGAAAAGCAGTCAGTGCTTGGATGCGGCGATGCTCACGCTTGCCCAGCTGGCGGTGGGGACGGGCATGCCGCTCAGTGTTACGGCGCCTGGCAATCAGGCCACAGGCAAGGTAACTCTTGTAATACTCTATTGTCTTCTGATCCACAGAAACTAAAAGTAGTAAAAGCTTTGTGGATAGCCAGTGCAGTTAAAACATTACAACTTAGTTGTTAATGACCTGGATACTTATATCTTTTTTTTTTATTATTCATGTACAAAATGTTTCAATCTGCATGAAGAAATAATAAGAGGTTCATGGTTGTTGCTGCCTTAATAAAGCAGAAGAAAGCAGTGGCGCAAAAACCTTCTTAGCTTCATTTTTCACAACAGTTCAAACCAGATGTTTACTTCTATATCTAGGAAGCCAGATGTTCTAAGTTTCCAAATGATAATGGAGAGAATTTTTTTAAACAAAGATAAATTTTTTTCTTATATTTCCCTGGTGGTTGGTAGAACAGCCTTTAGTCTATATGACTTATAGCAAATGTTTAGGGTTTTGCTTTGTAAGCTGCTCACAGTAGTTTGCTGGAGTTTTGGACCATTCCTCCTGACAGAACATGTGTAACTGCGCCAAATTTGAAGGTCTTTCTTGGACGTAAATTTTCTATGGGACTGAAATGAGAGCTTTGTGATTCCCTTTCCAAAATGTTGACTTTGTTGTACTTAAGCCACTTGGTGACTAATTCGGTGGTACAATTAGAGTCACAGTTATTTGGAAAACCCCTTTGTGGTGTTGAGGAAAATTATTATTTTAGTGTTTCATACAGTTCATTCTATTATATTAAAAAGGTATATTGAACATTCTCACCAGAACAACTATGTGTTAATGAGTTAAGTGAACTCTCTTTGAACTGCTTCTGT
>CAEFZY010028833.1:0-29710 GCA_903066815.1 Brachyrhaphis roseni | reverse complement strand
ATTAAGAGTTATTCAGATAACTATAGCATAAATAACATGCTAACAAGTTTACCGAACCATCCGTGTCACTCCAAATCTCTAAACGCAATGAAATCTTCATCCTCGGTGTCGCTGTAAACAGCTCGGCTGACTTCTTCTACCTCTCTGAAGGTAGAATAACACAGGCCTAGAGCGCCCTCTT
This sequence comes from Brachyrhaphis roseni, assembly GCA_903066815.1. Classification (NCBI taxonomy): domain Eukaryota; kingdom Metazoa; phylum Chordata; class Actinopteri; order Cyprinodontiformes; family Poeciliidae; genus Brachyrhaphis; species Brachyrhaphis roseni. The sequence continues at coordinate 29,529 of CAEFZY010028833.1, read as the reverse complement.
GCGGTTTAGTGTGAAAATAACATCTGATATGATATAATGATGTGTAAATTTCCACACATAAGTCGCTCCGGAGTATAAGTCGCACCCCCGGCCAAACTATGAAAAAAACTGTGACTTATAGTCCGGAAAATACGGTAATAGACAGACACAAAATAGAGGATGATAGGGAAGTTGAAGGGAAGTAATACATTGGTTTTAACTTATTTGTATTTCATTCACTTGACCCTGATATCCTTAAATGTAATCTAGTGTGAACAGTTGCTTTTAGAAGTCACCTAATTGGTAATCAGAGTCCAGATGTGTGTAATTTAATCTCAGTATAAATCCAGCTGTTCTGTGAAGGCCTAAGAGGTTTGTTAGGGAACATTAGTGAACAAATGGCAAGACAGGTCAGGGATAAAGTTGTGTAGAGCTTTAAGGAGAAATTGGGTGATAAGGGAATATTCTAAGCTTTCAATATTTAAAAAGACATTGTTCTATCAACCATTTGAAAACAGATTATGACACAACTTGTACAGATTTGGCCAATGATTTTATTCATACCCTCCATATCAGGACAGCATGACTCAAATAAGCAATTAACAGGCCCTAGGTAACTGGAGGAGCTGCAGAGATACAAACCAGTGGTTGCATTTCTCAACAAGACCACTAGTAATAATTAATTCCCCAAATCTGTCCTTTCTTATGGGGTGTCAAGAAAAAAATAATATAATTGAAAAAAAGACATGAGAAGTCCTTGTAGTTTGAAAGCCATCCCATGGACACATAAAGGTGTGAAGGAAGGTGCGCTACCAAATTAATATGACATATGACAGCAGCACCAGGATGTGACGCTTTTTTTCAGCAGGGAATAACAAAGCTGCTCAGAGTTGATAAAAAGGCTGATTGTAGCTGAAAGGAAGTCATTTAATGTCTGCTAAAGACTGAAGCCTGCGGCGGACAGAGGTTTACGTTCAAACAGGACCTCAACTACACTTTCACAGGTCTAGTAGAATGGTTTAAGTCGAGGGATATTCATCCGACCCAATCAAACCCCAGACCTAAATTCAATTTAAAATTCCAGTTTGACGCTTTCTGACCAGTTTGATTGATCAACGGCAGCATGGCCGTTTTTAAAAGAAAAACGGACAAAGAGTTTGGTTTGTAAATCTGCAAAACTACCCTGATTTATTCCAAAAGAACTACATCTGTCAATACGGCCTAAGGTGATTCTACAAAGTGTTGGCTCAGAAAGGGTTAAGGACAAAAGGTTCAGTTCATTTACTTTTCAGTTCAAAATAATGATTTGATCACATAAAGTCTCAATAGAACACAGTTTGTGGTTGCAGTGTGACAAAATTAAAACTGCTTTGGCAACCCAGTGTTTGTGTTGTACGTGTATACATAAAATGATGTCGCAATCTTAAAGTAAGTTACCAATACATTTTACTATGGGAAGAAAAAAGCTTTTATACAGTGGTAGAACTGTATAATAAAGCAGAACCCTAAGGACAGGTGTACTTGGAAGGGTGCTGAGGAATGAAGAACATTGTATGATTTACTTCCTCAAACCGCAGCCGGGTCCACTCTATAAAGTGGCCTCATGATTAAGAGGGGAAGCATTCGAAGAGGGTCCTTCTTAATGTACTTGTTGGCAAATACTGAACAGCAACCACACAGCCATTATGTTAGTTGGTAACAAATTGCTCACATGTCCTTAATTTAAACGGCACTCCCCAAAAAGGCAGGGAACGCTTGTTATCCCATGTCTGGTTGTGTACCTTCCATGTGTTTGGGAGCACCTATCCATCTTTCTGCCCTAGACAGCTCGTGTCTCCACCAGAGGAGGGAGGTTTTAGAAACTGTGAGAACAGATAGGAAGGGGCTTTATTAACCACTCAGCAGTTTGTGACCCGGAAAACCCAAATTACCCCAAAACTCTCTCGTCTACACAACATGGGACTTGGCCGTGGTACTCAGGGAGTTGCTAATCGGCCCCATATGGGAGGTCTGCTCTTGATCGCAGACAGTAGCTGCGCCCCTCGGAACACCCCTGCTCCCCTCCTCTTTTTAATTTCGCCTCTGCCACTGTCAGCCTCTGTTGGGCCTATTTTATAGACTACAATAAGCGTGTATAAAAGAACTGTTTTACACACAGATCCATGGGAGCCTTTATGTGATGTTTGTGTAGGGTTAGTGGAAGTCATGCTGTTATTAGGTGAGGCAGTTTAAAAAGGAGTGATTTGGTGTTGGGGGAATTTTGCTTCATCTTTAAAATGTCAGATGTTGGAAATGGCATCCAGTAAGTATTTTTATGTAAGGATAGCTTAAAGGGAAATAAATGGTAAACAGGAATGTCACTTTGGTAAATATAAGTTGAGCAAGTCTTTCTGTATGGGTACAAACGTTCACCCTTTGTCTACTTTTTTTTCTTCTTCTCCAGATATTCTGGGGGTTTTAATTCACTGTATTCCTGAGCAGCACTCTCCATGTTCAGTGTTTCTGGTCATTTTGCTCCACATTTCCTTTGGTGTCGAGTTAGCTGTCCAGGTGTTCTAGCTGGTTTCTGGTCAACTTTTTGTCAACGTCGGTCTTGGTTTTTATAAGAAAAAAAAAGAATCGTAAATCTATTTTATAACTCACAAAATTATGAATTGATTGAATTAACAGTGTTTGTAAATGTTAAAATGTGTTTCATGCACATAGGTCATTGAATTACTCAATGAAAGATATGCCTTAATGGTATCCTTGAAAACTCAAATTGACACGCAAGAAGTGTCCAATGTCCCAGGAACTGAATTCATTTTGAAGCCTGGGTATTTGACCATTTTGTTTTAAAATAGGGAACATATCTTTGACAGTTCATTCTTAATTTAAAGCCATTCTAATTGACTTCTGCTGTTCCAATCGTATTATTTCGACTGCATGAATTACAGAAAACAAAAAACAGAATATTACTGTGATGAAATATGTATTTTGTGATGATAATTTATACTGTGATATTTGTGTTGAACATGAACCCATAATTTGTCCTCTGTCAGGGCATAAAGGCTCGCATTCTGGAGACGTTTGTGATGCTCTTCCTGCTGGCTTTGCTCATTCTTGGCATTGTGTGGGTGGCATCAGCTCTGATTGACAATGATGCAGCCAGTATGGAATCACTCTATGGTAAGTGGCTTAATATATTTTTCTTCAATTCAACTGTTAATGTCATGCATTTTTAAATTTAACAAATTTTGTTTTAAGTTTCATGGAAATTTTCTTGAAATAAGACATAGAAACATCTAAACATATCCATTAGTGCCCAAATAATGTTGGTGCAATATTATGTAAGGGTTAAACTTGACCTTCATCATCTTTGTTCAGGCTACATTTGGACTAAAAAAGTGTCTTTTATAATTCATATTCTTCTGGACTAAATAATGATCATGAATGGATAACCTCTACTGGCATCAAAATATGTTCATGGCCAGCTGGAGTTTCAGTGTGCTTTGAAGTTTAGAAAATATCCTGCAAGGGTGAACCATTCACTTTTCGTAAAGCTCTTCACCTTGTCCCTATTGTAGCTATAAAATGTAACCTGTAAGAGGGTCAAGCAGGGGCACAGTTCCACTGTGACTGAAAAATATCCTTATTAAAAAGCGAGAGCTCTTAAATATCTACTTTATGACCCAGTATCGATCACTCCATAAAAGTTAAAGTAGAAAAATTATTTTGCACATAATGGTTCACAGGATGAAATTAAAAGGAAACCAACCTCATTTTGAAAACCTTTACAAACTATTGAATTGTATCATTTGAGCTGTAAATGTTTGGAAAAAAGAAAACAGAGTTTTGAAAAAAAAACAAAAAAAACTTGAGTTTTTTTAATATATTTTGTTGGTTTATTATATTTTCTAGAAAAATTCAAAATAATATATATATGTTTCAGTTAACACATTTTTTCTTTGACTTATCCAAATATAAATTTAATAATTTTTATTACCTCATTTTCCAAATGTATTTAAATTCCAGTCGATGTCTTTATTTTAAACAGTCTGCCCATGTTTAAATTGTTCTGTTTTTAATTAATTTGACAAATAAATTTAGGAGTTACAATAGAGCTGATCTAAATTGGTCCAGATTCCTGTCCTAAAAAGAGATTCAAATGCAGAAAGTTGAAATTTAACTCTGAACTAAAAAATGCTTAGAAAACATGCATTACACACTGCAAATAATAAAAAAAATGAATCTGATGTTAAATCAACTAAAAAACTATGAAATAATTTCTTCTAGATCTTTGGGAATTCTACCTGCCATACCTCTATTCCTGTATTTCCCTGATGGGAGGACTACTTTTGCTAAGTAAGTTGTTTGATTCAATTCTATACGCAACACATAAACGTCCCTAATTTTGTTTCCCCTTTTGCACGTAAACAGAAGTGATAATCGTAGTTGTTGTCTGTTTTCTATTAAGTGTGCACTCCTGTGGGGATGTCCAGGATGTTTACTGTCGTGGGCCAGTTATTAGTGAAACCGACGGTAGGTAACAATTCAAATTAAATATTTATATGGTTAAGTTAGAAATGCTTTATTGTATTTTTTTTTAACAGAATCCGTATCAGATCTATTACATTGTGCTCTTCTGTTCCTAAAGCTCCAACATTCAGCCATTAAAAGCACGACAGGACTACAAATAAATCACCTACTCATCCTCCCATCTGCCATCGCTCCAGTCCCACTTTGGACCTAATTATAACCCATTTCATCTTTCCCTTCTTTGCTCCCCTCCCCTTTAGATCCTGGAGGACCTGGATGAGCAGATTTACTGCATCCATTTGCAGGAGGAAGCCCTTCAGAGGAGATTAAACGGTATGTCTGTGGGAGACGTGTTGGCACGTTATAGGCAGGGGTAGAGGTTGACTGCACTATTGGGTGTGATAAAGGCTGGCCTCACTGGAATCAATTAGCATCGAGAATTCAGCGGCGCAAAAGAAATTCACACACACTTGACATAGGTTTTTCCACACACAGCTCCGCTCTTCTAACTTTCTGCCAAAGGTCAAAGTAGCCACCTTAACCGTGGACGATATTTTATGGTTGGGAAGTTTTTCTGCAGAGCTTCTGTCACCACTGGTGAAGTGATTGCCTCATTTAATGTCTGGACTAGAATGGTATCCTGGTTAATAGGGAGGAAATTAAAGCTTTTGAGGAATTTGCGGCTTGCTGCTGCGGACATTAAAGACCTGCTTTTTTATTGATGTCTGAAAGAGCGACCAAAGTCCTTGGCTTTTCTTAGGAATTGTACACAAAGGGAAAGTTTAGAGTTCAAAGATGATAAAAATGTTGTTTTTTTTAGCCTGCATTTCCCTCCTATGTCCAGCCCCATAAAATCCTTGTTTGACATGGAATTATCTCTAAAAGCAGGAAGTTAAGTTCCAAAACCTACTTTAGCATGAACTCAAGCACGCAACCAAGTGTACAGATGTGAGTAAATGAAGAGGACAAGCGTCCTTTCAAACCAGGAAGGTAAGAGAAAGATCTCTCCCTGATAGCGTGTGTGTTTTTGAATGCACCGCCTGCCTCCTCCATAGACTGCCACCAATGCGTACGGTCTCTTCGGGGCTCATTCCACACTGCCCAGCTTTGAACTATCTGATAGAATAATTGTAATTTGTTCTTTATCATCTCCTTAACTGTTTGATCTTTTCAAGTCCCTCTGAGGGGAAAATAATAACTGTGGTCAACACATGTCTGACAGTGGATTGAGGCCAAACTGCAGTTCATTCTGCTTGTTAAAGAGGTGGGAGTTAGAAGTGAGGGAGGATTTTCTTCCTTATCAGACAAGTGTTTTTTATGCACATGCAAATACTTGTTTTTCATGTTTCTATGTTGGTGAAACTGAAGGCTCGGGTGGCATTTCTTTGATCTGAGAGAATTGAAAAGAAATCGGTTCAGGAACAGTTCACAGGACACACTCCAGAGACGTCAGTGTGTTCTTGCTTCACCTGTGTCCGCTCTCTGATAGATTATCCCCTTCGCTGGTTTGTGTTTTCTAGAAGCAAACTGTTGAGCCTCATCAGTCGATGCATTCATGTTTGTTTACGTGTGGGGCTCTTTGTTGTGGTCCCTCGATGTGTAATTGCCCATTTTAAAGGGACATCTCTGTGGTTTAAATTGTGTGGATCGGTACATCTTGAGGATCAGTAGTCATGTGTCTACTTTCTTTGAAGTGGAAAAACAAGAGAGTTCACATAACATGAACATACTATGTAATGGTAAACTGTTTGTTGCAGCCCATTTACAGTGTTAAACACTTACTTTGTGATTTTAACATGTAATTACAGAAACACCAGTCAGAATAGCTTTTTTTTAATACAAGCAGTAAAGAAAATGCCAATAAATTGATAGATGAATCGTTGGAAGTAGAAACTAAGAAATTGTTCCAAATATTGCAGCTCTGTGACATGAAACGGATTGCAAGTTGCTAAAATTGTAAAGTTAGGGTGTTGACATTGTTACAAATTAACAGTAGTTTTGCAGGGCTGCACCTAACAAATATTGATTAAGCAATTGATCATTTTGACAATTAATTGATTAATCGAATAAAAAATGGGCACATTCTGCAGATTTTTCATTTAACCACTTAAGCCTTTTCAACACAATATTAGAAATATATTAAAAGTGCAAATAAGCAACTCAATTCCCTGTTTAAACAAGAAAATAAATATAATAAGATTTAATTCCTTTAGCGTACACTTCAAAGGATGCATCTGCTGCCAAAAAAAGACAATGTGAAAATCAGCTACTACAGTGTGGGGCTAATTTGCTGACCATTTTATGAATGATCAGATTAATCATTGGATAGCAAGTTGCTCAATAAGGAATTATTCTTTTTAACAGTATTTGAACCAGATAAAGCAAAAATTATTCCTCTTGAGTTCTGGGTAGGACATATGTATAGACACATTTTTTTAATATACATTTTTGTACAGTTTTGACTTATTTACTGCTAATTTTTTCAGTCTGTATACTCCAGTTAATGATTAATAAACTACTAAATTAGTTGATGATTATTTCATAATCAGTTCATCACGATTAATCGTTTTAGCCGTAGAGTCTGGTAGTACTTCCCGTGCTCAGTCTTGAGACCATAATAATTTAGGGCTCCACTATGGATCCAAATCTGACTGTGTAATTACTTTGTACCAATTTGGCTTTTGTAAAACTCCACATTAATTATACAAATACTTTATATGCAAGTGTTCTGACAGAACATTGTCATAACTTGGTGCTAGATGAACAGAATTGATGGTTAAAAGCAAGAAGGCAATTGATTATAATTAAAGAGTATAATTTTATATTTATAATTATTAAGTTTAAATTACTTTAAAGTGATGTTTTTAAGTCAGGGTCTAAAGTCCTGATGGGACGTTTAAGGTATGTGTTAACTTTTGCTCAAACCACATTTTGTTCCTTAACAGGTTTTTTGTAAGTGTTGGTAAATACTTAACTATTTAACTCATTTGACGACTTCAGCAAGTTCACTATGACTTGTATTGTTTTTCTTTTTTGTATGTGACTCAAGTACTTTTTACATCTGAGTTACCAAACCCTAATGCCTGCAGTAGGCTGTGAACATCATAGGACATACATATTTGTTACAATACGACACCAGTACAGATCACAAACAAATAAATGCTACCAGTGCATGAAAAAATGATAGAATTATAGAAGGAGCAATGAATAATCAAATCGTAAAAAATTTAAGACTCAAGTAAATATAATTTAAGACCAACCATTAAATCTGGGCACATCTAACACTTTTTAAAGCCTTAAATTTAGATGATTAAACTTAAGGCTTTTTATGACTTGCAGAACTCATAGAAACTCTGCTAAAGTCAAACACTCTGTGACTCGAACACATAAATATATTGTAAGGCAGATTTAAACATTCAGTACTGTATCCAGTCAGGTTTATCTTCAGTGTGGCCACGTTTTCTTTGGATCTGTGCAGACCTCAGTCCCCTTCAGCATCTCAACAAACAACAAATGCTTGTAAAAACTGATGATTTAGTTTTCAGCTTTATGGCAAGCCCTGGATTTATGAACATCTGGCTTACAAATTTATGAATATGCTTACAAATTCAGAATTGAATTTGTAAGTATAGGTCTGGTGTACCACTGGATTTCTACAGTAGTTTATATTAATATTGTAGAGACGAGAAAAAAAATCTCTCTCTTTTTTTTTTTTAATGCACGTGTTATGTAGATTTTGGGGTATATAACTAATTTATTGCAAAGTGATGTTTTTACATCCTGGTGTTCTGAAAACAAAGCAACATGGTGCTTGTCCAGATGCTATGCGGCACAATGACCTTGCCACTGCCTCTCTTTTCTCAGCATGGTGTTTAGCATATTTGGGGATGACGTAATTTTTTGAGCGCCGGAGAAGGTTGGAGAGGATATGTTGAATTAACTCTGAGCCCTCCTGGCTGCCAGAGCACTCACTCAGCATCTCTGCCTCGCTGTAACTCAGTCTGTTACTTGACGGTGCCAGCAGAGGGAGAGGAAGGATATATGTAACTTCAGTATGGAATGATGTCATTGAAGATACTGCAGCTCAGTTTCTCATCACTTCCCCTTTTTGCTTCAACAACTGAAAAATCCTTTATTTTTAAATGCAATCTATTAGTTTTTCAGTTGTGAAGATGTCATTTATACCTAATTTTTACATCTAAAATCCTGTTTTTATGAAAAACTGCTAAAGCAGTGAAGTTGACTGAGTAGATTTGAGTTCCCAGATGATCACTTTAGTTTGTGATTGAAGGGGAAAATAGCCTAACAAAACTGTCGACATTTCCTGTGGTGCTACGTTTTTCTCGTTGATTTTGCTCTGAGGGTTCAAACTTTCCCCTTTTTAGATCCCAGGACAGGTAGTGTTATCTCTAAAGGCTTAGATATAGACTTCTACCTTGCTCTCTTCCTATCTCACCTTTGTAACCTACTTAAACTCAACCAGACAGGGCGTGTCATAATGACAGTGGAAAGGAAGACGTTTGATCAAAGTGATCAGTCCCTCACTCCTGTAACAAAGATGAAAGATGGTATTTTTATTGCATGGTAGTAACGGTGTAACACTGGGCTAATTGGTCTCGATCTGCCAATCACCCTGAGGGATGCAAATGGATACTTTTTCACTTTGGCTTCACCGGCCTTCAATGCTAGTATGTCAAGCTGGAAGGAAAACAGAGTAAAACAGATAAATTAGCCCTAAATGAGCCGGCCTTGTGGTTTTCCTGGAGAATCCCTTGCTGGCTTACTGAGCCCACTCAACTAGTTGTGGCATGTGCGAGACAGCTCCTGAGTAGTTTTAGTGAGAAATCACGTTGAAATTTAAAAACATTGTCATGTGCTAAGCAGGATTACATGCTTGGGTAAAATTTTCTTACAAAGAAAAGTTAAATTACCTATTTTGGTGGCAAGACATAAAATATGTGTTCTTAAAGAAGTCTAAAAATTACGTTAAAAAATATTACAAAAGCTAAATCAAACTGTAGAAGTAGTTTGTGAAATCTAATAGTTACCATGTGATAAAATGACTTTTATCCATAAATTAATTGTCTTTTATAACATTTCAAGAGGGTTTAACACTTCTGTTGTAAATTTTCCTGTGTGCTTAAGATTATTGCACTGTTGCTGTGTACTTTCAGAATTACTTCTCCGACTGCTGACATGTTTAATTTATCAGGAGACTGTTGAGAAGTTGTCAGTTGTGTTTTTTTTAGAGGTTTTCACGCTTGTCGACAATCACTTATTCAGCTGCATTTGCTTAGAAACCCTTAGATGCTTCTTAATCTTTTAATTCTTAAGGAAACTGTAAGGATACCTGTTGTTTTTCTTATATTGTGCTTTAGTGTGTTGGTTTTGCTAAATAAGTAATGACACAATGTAATGTGGCAAGAGTTGTTGTTTATTCAGTGTCCTATTCATTCAATTTTAAGATGAGAGGCAGAGGATTTTTTTTTTCTACTGTCTTTTGGTAAATTAAAAATTGGAGTTGGAAGAGCAGTCCTCTTTTACATTGACTTTTTAAGATAATTTTCTTCAAATCCTTCTTTTTAACTGATGTACCTGAAGAGGTATACCGTAATATTAATTTTAGATAGCATATAAAGCTATCTAAAAATCTAAACAATTGTTTATATTAAAATATAAACAATTTATATCAATTGATAAACAGTTTCAATTGATAATCTTGATATTTATCACAATAATGAAAACCTTTCTGCACGTATTTTGTGAAGCCCGATACACTGTATGATGGTAAAAGTTTAATTTGTTTGTTCTTCCACAGGATCATCTTCACACACCTACATCCGAGGGAGCTTTACTTTTCAACTCACCAAAGAACTGGACAATATTAGAAATCAGAAGAATAAACTGGGTAAGCGTTTGCATTCTCTGATAAGTATTTTGTTTTAAGACCTTGAATTACTAGAGTAATGTATGCCAAAGACATTAGCTTTTTACATATTGCTGACAGGCAGCTGCTCCCTCTTCATCTGCCTTAATTTCTTAATTTGGACTTGGATCAGAACTGCCTGATAATTTTCCATCCATTTTAGGATATTATAAATGAAGCCAGAGCCTTTTGGGGAGCCGTGTTGCAGGGAAAGGAGAGCACAAAGGCACTTAGGATATTGGACAAGATGCAAACTTTATATTGTAGCAAGCCTTTTAGTGATGTCATTAATTTAGAAGGATGGTGCATATAAAATGCACTTGGCAAACTTCTTGGGCAAGCAGACTGAATACACTTTGAGAATACAGAGGACTGACTGTTGGTTGGGAATAGACAAAGACAATCAATATGTCAGAGATATAAGGACGGTCACATACACAATGTAGGAGAACCAGTGGATGTTACAGCGACAGAGTGCATGAGGTTTACAAGCTGTCAGTCGCAACTACAAACATGACTGATCAGCTGCTGAAATACGACGTAGGTATAAAATTGAAATGTTTCATCTGGCTTGGAAGAAAGTCACGTTGGTTTGCCCACCACACTCTTAGATGTTGAAACCGAAATATAAATCACAAAATTAATTTTGCTGCGTTTCATTTTATCTTGAGATTTATTACTGTTTCCGCTAATTAAGGCAATGATGAGTGTGGCTGATTAGAGAGGAAGAGCATCATTTTTGATGGTTATGAGATTTGTATTACCTGAAGGTGCTGTGGTTTCGTTCACAGGTGAGATGTGTTTGGTGCACATAACCTACAATATGATTTACTAAAATAAACAATATGAACCTTCTCAATACAGTTAGAAGTCATGTGGTTTCAGATGAACATATTAAAGTGGTGAAGTTACACTCTTCACTGCTTAGATTTGGGTACAGAAATTATTGTAGAATTTCTTCCATGCATGATTTAAGAAATATGCATCTACCACAGAATATCAGCATGTATATGGGTGATAAATGTAGTGGCTGGGAACAGAAGTTGTTTAAAATAATTTCCCACTCCTGTTCAGTGACTGCTTTGATGACCTCGTCTACAGCTTGTATGACATGAATAAATGAGTGGGGGGGAGATATATTGGTCGTCTTACAGGGGTGGGATTATGTACTTTCCAGACACAAATGTTCAGAGTAATGCATCTCAAAATGAATGTGAAAATGACTACACTTATTTTTGAATCTTACACGTTTCATAAACAAGGCCCAGCATCTTTAAGATTAACTTTGCACTTTGCGGTTTTTTAGAGAGAAGAAAGAAAGCATCAGGATGGGAGAAGAACTTGTTGTATCCCATAGTGATGCTGATCCTGCTCGCAGGAACCGTAAGTGCTGAGGCTGACCTGTCATTAAGCTCTGTTTGCTCTCGGCGTCTGCAGCCTGGCTGGTGGCCACTGGGACTAACATAGTCACCTCCAAACTCAACTTTTTCCCACAGAGTCTGGGTGGGGAAACTACTTTTATCTAATAGTTGTTTTAAACAGTGCTGATTAGCCACTTGCAATAACTGGGATTTTGTATAAATTACAGTGTGGAAGATACTGTTTATGCCATCTAATAACACTAGAAAAGGAGAAGGGTGAAGCATGGCACGTGCGTCACAGTCCTGCCTACTTCTCATTGTTTAGCCTTTTTTTAAAGCTTTATGTTGGAGCGGTTTACAATGACAAAATAGTTATTATACCTCACCATTCCTGCAAATCAGCATGTTAAGTATATCACAACGGCAAATTCTGAAAGAAATGGAACAATTACCTTACATTTACGCTGTATGTAAACAAATCTATATCTTCCTTTGTGTTTGCAGACAATCTCTGTTATTATGGTGGCGCTGAACATCCTCTACCTTCTAGTGGATGAGACGGCCATGCCCAAGGGATCCACGGTAAGCCCTCTAACTGCAGTACATTTTCAGCTCTTTCTCTCACACATACACTATCACACACCCAGAATGTAAACTGCAGAGGATCACGCCTGTCGGACCTGCCAAGCCCTCAACTGAGACATAAATCAAATTCCGGATATGCTCAGGTGCACCTCGGAAGAAAGAGCTCAACAAGATGGTAATCTGGCCCGAACCATGTGTTGCAGGTTTTGTTTTGGAAGTTCATTCAGAGTCATTTCACAGCAGCCTGCAGACTCAATGAGCTTGTTACGTGTCTCATGTCCACGGTGATTGAATAAAGCTGCTTTTCCTCCTTGCCGCAAAGACAAACAGGGCCAACTGGAGGACTCTTAGTGTGAGGCTGAGAGAGTGGAATGACTCTTGGAGATTTTCATCTTCACCTAACAAGAAAGCTGTTAAAGATTTCTGTATCTCATCTCATCGGCACTCAGAGGTGCATGCACACGTGCGCTTATGCGCATGTGCGTGCGTTTGTGGTTGCATTCATGTCTGGAAAAGGGGGCAACATTATGTATCCTATTTCTCCCACATTATGTTTTTGCGTCTGGCGGGCAACTGACAGGACTTCCCTCCACATTCCAATTATTTTATTGAGATGATGTTTGCTTTGACTTGACACATCTGCAAAAATCCCCCCCAAAATTACGCGCGTCATGTAGCTTGAACCTGTCCTCCCTGATAGTTTGGCCCAATTAAAACGAGTTATGCGTCTGTTCAACTGGATGAATGCCACACCTCTGATCTAATCTCACAGGACCAGAAGAAGGGGGTGTCACGTCCTCTTAAACAATCAATACTTATATGAAATCCATCTGTTTACCTATGTAACCTACACATTAATTCACTCTCCCCCTCTGGCACAAAAATTCCCTCTGCCCAAAGTTTGATTGGATAGTGGAAAGAAAGTTGAAAAACATCTGGTTTGACATCTGGACGCGCCACGACCCGAGCAAAGCCTCCGACTGTGGGAAAGTCAAATGAACCCCTGATATGCTAATTGTTATACGGAGCGCACACAATGAAAGTGCCCTGTCAACGTTTGTCTTCCTTTCTAACTGAGCGTCCTGCTGCAGTCTTCAGCATACTGAGCAGTGTCCCACTTTGCTTTACAGAACAGGAGAGTAAAGAGAGAACATGTAAAGCTGCTGCTACTTCCATTAAAGAGAGCAGCATTTAATGGCTTTATGAACAAACTCTGAGAGGGACTAGTAAAGATGTTACTGCAGGTGCTTTCCGTTGCTAGCTGTCGCAAAAATGTTGTATTCTAGTAAAATGAACACCTAACCTTCAGGTTTATGGCAATTTCCGTACAAGTAGCATTAAAAATCTATATATTTTTAAAATGGATGTGGTAAAAAAAAAACAAAAAAAACTAGCTGCTCAGTTCATTTCCCATGCTGTAATTATTGAGGCACAATCTAAAATCCAAACAACCTGCCCACTTTGTTATAAAACCCGACTTTTTCCAGCATACTTTCTGGATATTAGTGTATAAATTTATTAATAAATAAATGTGCAGCTCCCAAGCATAAATGTCTTGTGGTGGGCTACAGCCTGCACACAGCATGTGGATTATAATATAGGCCATAAAGCTGCTGTTATGGGCCTACTGTGTCTGTTGTGTTGTTTTTACCCTTAGAGCCAGGATTCAGACTGAGTTGTATCAGTTGAGTTGGGTGAAACCGGGAATGACATCACAATACAATAGCAATACAAACTACTAAATGTATTCACCCCCTCGGTTGCTCATCTGACATTTGACTGTGTATTAATGGTTATGTTTTTAATATATGGTATGATTATTGTGGTCCTAATTGAGAAATCCCAGGTTAATTATACCTGTCCAGTTGTGATTGTGTCAACATGTCTGCCATTTTAAAGTAGTTTTTGCAGCATTATTGTTTGAGACCTGTTTAGAAACTAGTCTGAGATACTATGACTAAACAAATGATTTATTTCACCTGTTAATGATTTTATTGTTGTGGGTATACCTTCTTCTTTAAATTATTTTGTAAGAGTTAGTCAAAGATATACATCTCTCCTCCTACAAACAGGTTTAGTTGTACTAAGACCTGACTATTCTTATCTAAAGCTTGCTTCTGTGAGATTTTATATTCATGCATATTGAGAGCACACATAACCAAATGCATGCTCGCCATTCCTGCAATAATAAATGACATCAGCTCTACTAAATTATCCGTGTAATAGAATAAGAACTCTGCAGCATGGCTTTGCAGTAAGCTCCCAAAGATGACAGTTGCATTAAGAGGCATGAAACAACATGCCAGACTGTTTTTTGTTTTTTTTTTCAACAACATTTTCCAGTAAAATCCCATATAACCAGAATAAGTGGATATGAAATGTTTTGTTTTTCTGGATCAGCAAAGACGACTGCATATTTGCTTTTTTCTTTTTATTGTAGGTGCCTTAATTTCAGATTTGCAAAGCTTGACTCTGTTTAGTTCAATAAAGTAATTAAGTTGCTTCATATAATTCACTTTGAAAGGTCAGTTCTTGTGCCAAGACTAACAAAAGCAAATATTAATCATATAACAAAACAGCTGCTTGGAATGTTCAGAGTATGTAGATGTTTCTCTTGCTCTGATTTCCAAAGATCCTTGAGGTGGAGGTTGAGGGGGAGGGACATGTAGTCTATTTGCTTAAGTATTTGTTTTGTTGTTTTTATGTTTTTGGCATGCTTTCAGCCTGTCTACGCTTCTTACCATAAGCAATATGGTGTTTTTTGTTTGAACACCTGTTCATATATTGTAGGAGCCTCTTTCATCTTCTTCTATTCATTATTTAGCAGGTTTCACTCCGATTCTGTAGGAAAACTGGCTGGGCAACACGTACCAACTTTGCAAGATTTCTGTAATTCAGTATTTTACTCCCAATAACTAGAGATATCATAAACCTTTTGTTTAATTTGAGATGTGTTTAAAGGGGTGCTCTATTCAACAAGAGCTAACTGCATTTTTTCTTTGTTTCTCTGTCGTCCAGGAGCGAGGCATTGGGAACACGTCTTTGTCCACATTTGGCGTGATTCAGGCGGTGGTGGAGATCATTCTTATGTTGTATCCTTCAAGTGACCTCCTCTTTGTTTGTCGTATGCTCCATGACCAAGAGCAACAACGCCACGGCTGCCTTGTTTACTTAGGGCATAGCTCAGCCAAACACCTTCCGGGAACATGTTGTGTTGTTTCATCACCTTTTATGATAGTTGAAAAGGAGCAATCCAGGCAAACATATAAAAGACTCAATAAAGCTTCTTTGCAGCAAAGGGTTTTCAGTTCCTTGATTGATTTGCTGAACAGCTACTTGATGGTGTCTTCCGTCGTTGGATTCTACAGCCTGCGTGTCTTTGAGGGATTCACTCCCAGGAAGGATGACACAACCATGACAACGGTAAAGATGGGCTCAAGTGGAGGGCAAAGGTGTTGAAATTACTCCAGAGGTGCTGATGTGTTTGGGGACTCCTGGAGTTTCATCTGTTCCTTTTTTTTTGTCCTCTACCTCCTTTTTCTCTGAATTCCTACCCTTCAAAGCTTCACAACAGCTTTCGTCGATCTGTCCAATATTTATTTGTGGGTTGCGTAAACACTGACAAAGTGCAAGCTCCTTTCTTGTACATCAGAGGGAGACTGGGGTTTTTAGGGGGTTGAGGATGTGTGCTCTGTTCAGCCTATGGGGGCACCTTTTCACTTGGTAATGAGTTTGGGAGTGGTGCAGCTTGTTAACTAGCCATGACGCTTCAGTGAAAGGGCTTGAAAGGACAATAGAGGGAACCTGGTAATGAGCAACTTCAGAGGTACTAATTGTGTAATATGTGGAACCAATTTAACATTAAGTGGTGTGTATGTGTGTGGGCATATCAGCACTGGAACTATCAGGTGCTTTCCTTCCTCCACATATAAAGTGCACATTATGTGCTTGAGCGACCTGGAAACTAAAATGGGACCATTTTATCATATTTTTAGATCATCGGCTGCTGTGTGTCCATCTTGGTCCTGAGCTCAGCTCTACCAGTGATGTCCAGAACTCTAGGTAAGTTTATTGTCTGCTTGAATTAGAATCATTTTGTATATCAGCAGTTTCTTTGAATTTTCAACCAGAAATTAGACAAAACAGCCTGACGAGATTGACTACACATATTTAAACTTGTTTGGTTTATCTTTCTTAGGCATGACTTAACCTAAATAAATGAACCACATACATAAACTTTCTATCTTTTTCTGTGAAGAAGTTAAATAAATAATTTTACAGCTGCTGATGAGTAGATTTGATTTTTAAAGATAAATGTAAGTTTTTAGGTGATTCCTAATGATCTAACTTCAAACAATAAAATGTGTCATAAAATGGTTAATCTTCCTCAATCTTTTTCAATTGTCATACTCCTATCACAAATTGAAATTTATTTTATTGGGATTTAATGTGTTAAAGCAGGGATGTCCAAAGTGTGGCCGGTGGGCCATTTGTGGCACCTGGACTGCTTTTGTGCAACCACCAATTTGAATTTGAATGGTAGAAATTTGATCCACCAGCACAAGAAAACAAAATACAAAACAGTTTATGTCCAAAATACCCATTTATTGGAGATGTTTTGATGTACAATAATTTGCACACCCATTTCCTAAAAATCTCTACCTACTTTATCCTTTTAATTAATATGGTGCACACTAAGTTTATTTTTGAGCATTATTGGGCATTATTACAGATTCTTAGTTGAATTTAGTTCTGGACATCAACTGGATCAGTCTAAAACAATAATATACTTTGAACTAAATCATTCCATCATATCTCTGCCTGTTGGTTTTGTCTCCTTGTCCTCCTGCAAGACAGAGCTCTAACTGTGTCCTCTCACAAGTTTTCTAACAGAACTGCCCTTTGTTTTAACTCTGTCCATCTTACTATCAATTCTACATAGCTTTTCTGAACCTGCTAAAGCAAAACATCCCCACAGCATGATGCTGCAACTATTTTTCTCCTTTTTCTCCCCAATAAAATACATTAAAGTTTGAGGCAAAGCAAAATATCAAAAGGTTCAAGTGTTATGACTGCTTTTTCAAGACACTGTTAATATGGCTCCCATACAAACACTTGCAGATTAACTATCAACATGAGATCACTTAGGCTGAATTTACTGAAAATTTCTATAGTGACAGTAGAACAGAGTGCTGTTAGAAGGACTAGAAATGCGAGGAGTGGCACCATCATAATGGCAGTAGTAAACATGCAGAGCCCAGCTGTTTAAATAGCCCTATTCTGTGTGTGTGTGTGTTGTGTGACCGGCTGCAGAATGGGATGGAGCAAGCATACAGTGAGTCACTGGGAGCTTTACAAAATATCAACAGGTTCTGCTTTGTGACGCTGAATAAATGAAAGGAATAGATGCATGAGACTGAGCTGAAAAGGAAAAAGGCCTCCCACTGAAAGATAAAAAAAGCAAAACTCATTGAGAGTTGAGTGTGACGAAGTGAGATGTTAGAAGAGAAGAAAAAAAAAAAGTTTTGTGTGTTTATGAGTTTTTCTGTGTGCTTTTCAGAGGGGGGAAACAAGTGTATCACAGTACAAAGCCTTGCAGAGTATATGTCATCTTTATAGAGGAGTGACATATGAGTTACATCAGATGCATATTATAACCAGTTCCCAGGATGCAGAGTGGTTGGGTTATGAACCTACTGAACTTTAATAAGGTTGATTCAGAGACTTGCTGTGTCTTATGTCTGTAGTCAGGGTTGTTATGGAGACTTGAGAAGTCCTAAAACAAGGTTGATCAATATACACATTTTCTAATATGGTTTCAGATAACACGGTAATCTACCACCCTGAATCTAGACTTTAAATCTTATACCAAAATTACCAATATATATGTTTCAAAATCTCTCCAGTTATCTACCAAATTGTTCCTACAGTTTAAACCCCTTTCAATGAGAAGCCATAAAAAGTGTTTGAGTGATTTTTTTCTGAGCTTTTCACCACTTTATGACGCTGTTTTATAAGCCAAACTGCTTTAAAGATAGACTTTTCCATGATGAAGGCTGTAGTTGATAAAGTAACATGAATGTTTAAATGTTTTTAAATAAATGTGCAATAAGTAAAGTTTAGGTGTTGCAGGTTCACCAGGAAGGATGAAATCCAACAGGCTGTATGTTTTGCTATTTTGCTGCATGGGGTTTGTAGTTTTTCTTACTAGCCTGTGCTTTCATAGAGCAGGTGAGGACCAGAGCCACCTCTGAGATCCTTCCTAAGATGAAGAAATGCTTAAGAAAAAGAAAATGGGGATATTTTCTGGCACTGGTTTCATATTTGTTAACATGTACAAGCAGCTGATTAGTCCTAAAGTGTTTCAGTAAAGACTTAAACAATCTAAAGATGACCCCGATCAAACAGATGAATGCCTTTTGGATGTGTAACCAGCAGCATGCAGATAGATGTCTGCAACTCTCCACTACAGATATGCTCTGGTCATTTTAAAAATCTATTTTTTAAAACTCTTAATTAGATTTTCTCAAATTACCAAACCAGGATCAGAACCTTTGGTATTAGAAACAAATTTGGCCAGACCGCAGTGGCTAGCTGCATCGACTTAGGTCTCTGTCATTTTTCTCCCTGCCTCTTCATGGGCAATTTTGTTAAAGGTCTGCGATGCCTGCCAAACTGCTTACTGCGGCTGCAAATACATCTCTGCAGACACTGAATCGATAGCTCAATCTAATTGACGACAGAGATTGTGAAGATGTTATAGGAGAAGTAGTGCCCAGAGACTGGGGCTTCTTCAGTCTGACACATCAGAATATGATTCCTGCATACAAATTAAAGACGAGATCAGACATGAAAGTGTTATGAAACACAGATTTGAATTGGTGGTTTGCTTGATCAATTTATCATATTAAATAAAACAGTATTTTATCATCCAATTGACAGCATAATACAATGTATTTTATCTTTTAGAATACATTGTAAATCCTTACTGACAAGATTTTGTTGTTCAACTATACAAAAATGAGAGACGGCGACAGAAAGATAAACAGGCTGGGAAGAAAAGCAACGATGACTGCAGTAGAAATTTGACATGATCAACTCAACCAGAAGATTTAACCTTCATGTTGGACCTAAAAGGGACCTGCAAGACTAACTGTAAATTTCTTTATTACTAGAGGACAGTTTAAGCTGCAAACCACCTTTAATAAATATTTACAAAATTTTATAGTAGTTTTCAAGTGTATATATTATCCAGTTTTGCAGTTTACACTTAAGCTGCTTGCACATAGAAAACAGTGGGCACTTTGCACCGGTAAACCAATGGCAAAACAAAGCAGCTCCGGATGATGCACCGAAGTTAAAATAATTCTAAAAATGACAATTATCGCAGTCCTTACTGTATTCATATGTGCAAAAACACAAACTTAAGAGAATATTTGGTGGCCTATCTCCTTTGAAATGGTATCCAGTAATATGCAGAAAGACTTTACTGCTCACAATTATCTCTTGGAGCTGTAGCTTAATAGCAAGTGATTTGTAACATTTCTTCTTTTTTTTTCCCTTTATTTTTGTGACTAATAGTATTTGCAAACAGATATTATGTCATGTTAGTGAGGAACTAGCAGTGTGTTTTCAGTACTCTGATACTTTTTCCTGGCATCTCATCAAACAAACTTTAAACAGTTGGAATGCTACCGGGGAAAACTGTAGCACTTCTAAAACTAACTTTTGAAAACCACAATTTACTTTGATATGATTAAAAAGCCCATGACTTCCAAAATGTATTTTGTATCCTGAATGTATTTGAAATCTGTTTACATATCTTGAAGTTATTAAAGTTTTATATTTTTTAATGTGTAAGCAGAGAAGATTAAAAAGGGTTTTTAAAACCTTTTAAAAAAAATTAAAAAGGGGAAAAAAGAAATGTTACAAATCACTTACCATACACAAAATTTTAGAGACAAAAATAGTTTTTAATTTGATTCTGTCTTTCAGAATGAGTGTTTTCACTTGTTGAAAGAGATAAGCTCCTGCAGAAAGATCTGTCGAGCTGCATTTTCCAGAAGCCTCTGTGCTATTCACCAAGAAGGAAAAAATCCTGCTTATGAACACAGAACCTCACTTTTCAAAACTGGCATTGACAAAATAAATTGTATGCGTTCCCTTTGTGGATTTTGTCTTTTGAACACTATGGGGAAAAAAAACTATTTGACAGTTCTGTTTGTCCTTCACAGGTATCACCAGGTTTGATCTCTTAGGGGACTTTGGGAGATTTAATTGGCTGGGAAACTTCTACATCGTCCTCTCATACAACTTGCTTTTTGCTGTTGTGACAACTCTTTGTCTTGTGAGAAAATTCACCTCAGCAGTGCGAGAAGAACTCCTGAAGGCCCTAGGTAAATGTCTCTTAAGCCTAATCTTATTTGGTTCTGGAACATTGACAATCCACGGGTGCATTATAGTAGAAAATAAATGAAAAGTTGATTTAGTTTTAGTAATTCAGTTAAAAAATATTAAACTCGTATTTAATGTAGATTCCTCTCAGAAGAATACATTTTAAGGGTTAATTTCTGTAATTTTTTTTAATAATTATGGCTTACAGTTTATCAAAACCCAACATTCAATTTCTCATAGCCACAGTTGCATTGAAACTTTAAGACGTGCAGGAGATTAGCCATTGAGAACTGACTGCATTGATGCAGCAATTAATGCAGAAGGAGCCACAACCGACTATGGAATGTATATATTCTGCAGTACATGGACATGCATGACATTTCTGTAATAAAAATGTTTTTGATGGCCTTATTTAATTTTTAGTTTTCTGAGAATCTAAGTTGTGTATTAGCAATAAGCTAAAAGTTTTACTTCTCGACTAAAATTGCTGAAATAAATAAACTTTTAGGTGATTTTTCCAATTCACTGAGATGCACTTGTGATTTTATTTATTTTTCAGATTGAATGACCTAGAAAGAAACCAAATTAAAAAAAATAGCAGTGAGCCGCATTTAAAGACTTGGTGTGACTATCCCTGAATGTTTGATACACAAGACGGAATGGGGTTAGAAAATGTCAGATAGAGGCACTGAGGAGAAAAAAGAACATCAATACCTCTGCCTAAATGAAAGTCTGAGGCTTTTTAATGAGATTTCTCTGCCTTATCTCCCACCGCCCAGGTCTGGATAAATTGCAACTGTCAAACAGCCCCGCAGACCCTGAATCTGGGAAGCTCTCGGCCAATGGACATCAGAAAACTCTGTGAAAGGGACGATGGATCAGCACGTACGCACACACACATGCTAGCAGGGCCACAGGGAGATTTCAACAGCACTGTCTGAGTGCTGAAAGGTGAAAAGGATAGGAAGGAACTTAATAAACCCAGGCAGTGTCTGACTGTTGCTGCAAATGGAGGCTGAGAGCAATTTAGCTTCGTGACATTCCATCCTCTGCGTCTCTGATGGAAGCTGGGACAGAGCCAGGCCGGAGACAGAGGAGTGAAAAAGACTGGCATAAATGGACTGACCTTGATGCTAACCTCAACTGTGACTTTAAACTACCCATCTCTTGCTTCTGGGGCATTCTTGCACCCGTCGTCGTCACCTTACTTCCTTTTGCAACTCCTACCTTTGCACTAGATAAAAGCAGTTTCTGCTTGGTTCCATTTCTGTAAGAAAGTCTTAAATCAGTTGCTGAAGTAGAACCCAACCATTCAATTGCAAAGATATTTAAATACAATTTTTTCTAATTAATGTTGGTGAGAAACTCAGAATAAATGTTTTTTTTTGTTTTGTTTTGTTTTGTTTTTGGTTGGTTGGTTTTTTTCCTTAGTGATGCAAGCATGAGAGGATCTCAATTTGTCTTTTTCTTCTTTGAACTCAAAATAAGAAAAAACTGACAAAAAATGCTTTTTGAAACATGGTAACTTGTGTTTTATTCCCACTGAACAGAGCCAGAGCAGGATGCTGCACCGCATTGTAGGGTGCATTTTATGCATTACACCTGTCAGGTCTGAACGTCTTATCTTGTTGTAATTTTGCTGTCGTATGTGTTTTTATCTGGCTTTATGCAAGTGGGCTTTAACTTTTTGATGATGTCAGTTTGTATGAAGGAGGTCACTGTTTTTTTTTAAGGTGCTCCTGATTTGATTTAAGCCAATCAGAAATTGGCAGTTTTTAACCAAGCCAAATCTCACTGATTGGAAAACTTTAGTTAATCTGAAGGGAATCTGTAGTTTTGTCTTACTTTTAATTTTTGTATTGATGCACATCTTGCATAATTATTTTTGCTCTTTCAAAAAAACAAAACAAAAAAAAAAAAGAACAGGCACGTACAGAAAACTGTTTTGTAAATGTTGTACTTACATGTATATAATAATTTGCTTCAGATTTTATTCCAATGTTTGGATGTAAATAATCAGTTTTCACTGAGCCCACTGAAGGTTTTACAGAAAGCATCTTTGATATTATTTTAATCATATGTGTTATGAAATTCAGACTGGGTAGGCTTGGAACATTGCTGCACAGATGTATCTGTTTGCATTGACCTCACCCTTTGCAGAGCTAAGGATAGTAGATATTCAATAAACACAGATTGATTTGCATTTGGCACCCTTAGAAGATTGTGGAAGTGAACAATTTGATTTACCAGTAATTTAGAGGGGCTGTCTCCAATTTGTTTGTAGTGAAATATAATAAGAAGGTTTTGCTGCAGAACCAACATCGACTTCATCTGTAAATCACACAGACTTTGTCCTATGAATTCACAGAGCACCACAAGCCAGCCAGCTTTGTAGCCAAGAGAAAGACTTGGTAACTCAGGCGTCCCTCTACGTTTTGTTGCATTGCTACGTAATCTTCTAAACTGTGATTTTCTTTGTCTTCACAATCACCTCGAATGCCTTATGACAAAACATCTTGTAGGCGTAATGTAATGGTAATTGGTCTCTTTGCACAGCCGCACTGTGATCCTATCTGTCACTGAGTTTCTGCTTCAAAGCCAGCTATATGTTACTTTTTTTTTTCGAGATTTAGTGTTTAGGAACGAGCTTCATTTTTGAACACTTTCTTGCATTGGTTGGAATGATTCTACTTGGATGAAGAGTGGCATTGTTTTTCTTTGTCATGACAAATAGAAATCTGAAGTTATATATGCATTCAAGACTTGAACAAAAGAAAATATACAGCGCTATTTTTTTTAATATATATATACTGGCAGTACACAAAAATATGACAAAGGGCATCCAGTAATATTTCCCAATAATGGAAAACAAATAACTTTCTGTTCTGCCAGATGTATTTTGTTTTTGTTTGTATTTTATTAGTTTTTGGATGATGTGAAGATGTGAATTCTGAAGATAAAAAGTGATTTTGTACATTCATTAAGATTTAAACAGTTTTCCTTGTAAGAGAGGCAGATGAATGAGTCAAAGTAAAGATTTTCTCCTTTCGTATGCGCAAGCTGTAATTTAGTGAAATGTTGAAATAAAATAACAGTTCCATTGGCTTAAAAAAGGTGGACTTTTTGGTAATTCTTGGGAAAAATAAAACTTCACATATAAATATTGGACCACTTTTCATTTTAAATGATTTTCACAATATGGACTGGTATTCCAGTCCATATTGTGTGTGTTTGAATGAAGGTGTCAAGGCGTTCCGTGCTGCAGGTGTGACTTTTATTTCTATCCATCTGTCTGTTAATCTCTGCATGTAAATTTTGGTACATGTTTCTGTGAATGTATTTTTTTACGATTTCTCAGTTTGATAAATGGTATTTTTGTTGTTTGTGTGTTTGCAAATAAAAGTAAAATGTTTACCTGCTTTTATTTTGTCTGGGTGTTTGAGTTCTATGTGACCTTGGGTGGACATCACATTTTTACATTATTTAGCTCTTTTGGATGTTAAATCCTGACTTTTTTTTAGTCACATGTACTGTATATAATTGTTGCAAATGGATTTAGTTCACTTGGTAAAATATTTTGATGAATTATGGAGATAATCGAAAATGCTCAAATTACATAGTTAATTTGAATAAATATCACTGAATACTTTGTATTACTCCATTTTAATTAATTGTGGCTGTTGTCCCTGTTGAAGCCACTCAACTCTTGTAAAATTAGGACTGCCGATCAAACCTCAAAAATCTGAGCTATCTGAATGTTGATGGTTTGCATCCGATTGATGTGAAATCTTTGGGGGGTTTTTTGGTCAAACATGGTGTTTTCCATACAACATTTTGACAAAGTTTGTCCAAAATGTTCTCTAAAAAGCCTTTGTGGTCCTCTTACATTAAATTACACTCAATGAGTGACTTTTGAAAGCCGTTGGTTACATTGGATTTATACAAGGGTAACAGAGGGGCTAAGTATATATCTTTTTTATTTCCTTCCACCTCAAAATCCTATTCTACTTTGTGTTACCCTGTCACACACATCCCAAGTAAACACATAGTTTGTGTCTGTAACATGACAAAATCTATAAAGGTTTTGGGGGACAAACACTTTTGCAAGCTGAGTTGTTCTTATAAACAAGCACAGCTTCACCAATGATTAACCAGTGTCAGCTTCCTGTATTTAGAGGCCAATGTGTCTTGCTGTTAAATGTTTCATAGCAAGCTCCACTCCACTTTATAGAGTTTGCACCCATGCAAAAGGGTGCAAGGTAAGTGTTGAAAGCACATTCACGATTTGAGGCTTCGTGTCAAGGTTGAGCCACTCCTGCCTCGTGCTCAACCTTTTCACACCAGATAAAGAGAAATAAAGACTTTTTTTTTTTTTTTGAACACGCCCAGGTCTCCTGAATGGAAAAACGGCACTGTTGGTAAAGAAAGCCCACAATGAAGCCTTAAGGAGCAGCAAATCTTAATGTCTTTTCAGCTCCCCGGTGGCAGTCCAGGCTATGAATAAAAAGTCTGCTGTGCATTATCAGACTTGTTTCTGTTTTTAATAAACAAAAGACTACTACTCCCACATATCTACATTCACATTGTAAAGTGAATGATCACATCTGTGGAGATCCGTACTCTTTATGTAGCAACTTTGAAGCTCTTGTCTCTTTGCAAGCTTTAACATGTTAGGAGGAAGGCAAAGTTGGAAACAGAATTCAGGATTTTATGACCAACTGTGACTTATTTCCGACCTGGCTCTTCACTCGTTCTCCCGAGGTTCTGAGATGCCTTTTCTCTCCAGCTGTTCGAGGACTCGTCTGCTTGATGACAGCGAACAGTCGATATCATTCAGAAAAGCCTCCATGTCAGTGTGAGTATCGGACAAAGCTGTCATTCAGTTCCTGCAACTAATTAGAAAAAACATTTTAGTGGCACAAAGGATGAAAATGTTTCATTCAGATACACTATGGAGCTGTGTTTTCAGCGATGGTTGATTGTGAGTTTATTGTAATGGCTGAGACATGCTGACAGGTCGTAATTGTTAAATAGCCAGATCAATACTGTCATGTCTCCAACTAACATGGAGAATTAATGAAAACCAAAAAAAAAAAACATATAGTGCTGCTAAACATTTAAATAGACTTCACTGAGGGGTTTCGCCTGTTCAATCACAAACGTTTTTTTTGTTTGTTTTTTTAGCACTCTGTAGAACTAACTGCTCTAAAATCACATGCATCCAGCACTATAATACACCCCTGCTGAGGGTGTATTATAGTGCGACCAGGACGAAAACCACACTGCTCTTCCTGAATCCAAGGTTCGACTATCCGATGGACCCTCCTCTCCAGGACCCCTGAACAGACCTTGCCAGGGAGGCTTAAGAGTGTGACCCTCCTATAATTGGAGCACACCCTCCGGTCCCCCTTTTTGAACAGGAGGACCACCACCCCAGTCTGCCAATCCCGGGGAACTGCAACACAACCCTACAACATCCAGAGCTTTAAGGAACTAGGGGTGAATCTCATCCACCCCCAGGGCCCTGCCACCGAGGAGCTTTTTAACCACCTTGGCGACCTCGACCCTAGAGATTGGAGAGTCCCACCCAGGCTCAGTTTCCTCAATGGAAGGCATGTTGGTGGGATTGAGGAGGTCTTCGAAATATTCTGACCACCGGCCCACAACGTCCCGAGTTGAGGTCAGAAGCACACCATCCCCACTATAAACACTGTTGGTGCTGTACTGCTTCCCCTTCCTGAGACGCCAGATGGTGGACCAGAATCGCCTCGAAGCCGTGCGGAAGTCTTTCTCCATGGCCTCTCCAAACTCCTCCCACACCCAAGTTTTTGCCTCAGGAACCACCTGAACCACATGCCGCTTCGCCCGCCGGTACCCATCAGATGCTTCAGGAGTCCCACAGGCCAAAAAGGTCAGATAGGACTCCTTCTTCAGCCTGACAGCATCCCTCACCGAAGGTATCCACCGACGGGTTTGAGGGTTGCTGCCGCGACAGGCACCCACATCTTGCGGCCACAGCTCCGTTAAGTCGCCTCGACAATGGAGGCACGGAACATGGTTCACTCAGACTCAATGTCCCCCACCTTCCCCAGAACGTGTTCAAAGTTCTGCCGGAGATGGGAGTTAAAGCTCCGTCTCACAGGGGATTCTGCCAGACGTTCCCAGCGTGGGTCTGCTAGGTCTGACTGGCATCCTCTCCCACCACCGGAGCCATCTCACCACCAGGTAGTGGTTAGTGGACACCTCCGCACCTCTCTTCACCCGACCCCTTTGGCCCCTCTCATAGGTGGGTTGCCCATGGGAGGGGGGACCCATGTCTCCTCTTCGGGCTGAGCCCGGCCAGGCTCCATTGGCAAAAGCCCGGCCACCAGGCGCTCGCCATCGTGCCCCCCCTCCAGGCCTGGCTCCAGAGTGGGGCCCAGGTGACCCGCGTCCGGGCGAGGGAATACCAAGTCCAAAGTTGTCCATCATAAGGGGTCTTCGGGCTGCGCTTTGTCTGGTCCCTCACTTAGAACCTGCCTACCTTGGGTGACCCTGCCAGGGGCATAAAGCCCCAGACAGCATACCTCAAACCCCTCCACCACGATAAGGTGGCAGCCCAAGGAGAGGTTTCACTTCACTTTCACTTTCAGATTCACTTGATGATTAAATACAATCCCCTGGAGTGTAATTTAAACTCAGTACGAGTACAGAGGTTTTCTGAAGGTCTGGTTGGTAGAGAGCATCGATGAATAAACAAATGTTTACCACAAGTCATGCATAAGAAACACGTGGAAGAAGGTGACCTGGTCAGATGAAACCAAAACTACACATATTTGGCCTTCATGCAAAAAAAGTGTGTTTCACCCTGAACACTCGATATTCACAGTGAAATATGGGAGCAGCAGCATAATGCTGTGGACACACTTGCAGGAGGACATAAATGCCTGATCAGAGTCAATGGGAAAGTTGATGTCGCTAGATACAGGAGCCTACACATGACTCATCATCATATATAGCGATATAGAATATAATAAGATTAATTTTCCATCTACTATTCTCATGAATAAAGATTTTAACCATAGCTTTTAAATTATTTCATTTTGTGGGGTTGTTTGACATAGCATCTCTTTGTACAGGTGTGTCTACTCCTGATACACATCTACCTTCTCTTATTTACAGTAACTGTTATCAGACAATATCAAAAGCGCTGAATGTGTTCAAGTATTGCATGCACACATGAACATTTAATAAGTATTGGAATAATAGTTGTAACTTTCAATTGCAATTGCATAACTCAAAAAAAGAGCAGGCTTGCAAAAGCCGAACTTACTTTTCTGTGACACATGAACACACACGCACACACACAAATGCTCTCTCTTAAGCCTTAAGTCACAGACACATCAGAATTGCTTTACAGCTAGGCTTTTATCACTAATTAAACAAGTTTTAGCCATTCAAATGGAGGGTTTTATGTCTCTGGCTGACTTTTCGACAGTCAGGGCAAACAGCACAGCCTGAGGTGAACTTTGCCTTGTTCCACTTTAGAAGTGGATGAGAGAGGGCACAGAAATGGGGAAGCGGAGGTGGGCCCAGAGGTGTTATCTCGCTGCAATCCATCTATGTCAGTACTGTCTCGCTTAATGTGTTGACTCAGGGTCGGACCTCTGTAGCTGAGCAAAAATTGAAAGCTGCGCATTGGAATAAGCTGATAAGAATACCGAAGCTGGCCTTATATGAAGGTGTTTTTCCCTCTCTTCTCCCAGGGAACACCTGTGGCTTTATGATACAAAGATGCTTTATTGCTCTCTGCTATCACAAGGAAAACTAAAAGAATAGGTTTACCATCTCACACAGGTCCCAGCTTAGCACTGACGTGCCTGTTTGCATTACAGTCAGCTAAGCAAATAAGTCTTTCCTCTGAAAAATCACGTCAATCACACTTGTCGGCGCCATGCTGCGCTGCTCTTGAAGATCATCCTCCTTTGTGACAAAAGACACGAGACGATCTACTGACCACCCACTACTTGGCAACCTTTGAGACACACAAATAAAATGTAGAAATGCCCTTGTGGTTAAAAGCCAACTTTTTAGTTTTCACTTTTCATTTCCAGATGTTTTGGCTTTCCTGCCCACTTTAACTTACCAGCTGAATTGTATTATCTAAATAAACTGAACTCATTAGTGTAAACAAAATAAAGCATATTTCTGAAATCTACTAACCTATTATCTCCAAAAATGTGTGATTATCTGACATTTCAAACTGTTTATTATTCTGATTGTAGCCATCTGCAAAAGCACAAAGAACATTAACCATCTAACAAGCACTTTTCTGATAATTAATTATTGGTCATAGAACAATCAATAATTAATCATCACATTGTACAATACTGAGCATTTATTTTGTCAAAAATAATTAATGTTTAAATAAATAGAAGAGTATAGAAATATCCTTTACTGTATTTGTTAAGTTGAATATGTATTTCAGAAACATATTGGATGTGCAAAACAATGCTTAGCAGTCAGTTTGGTTTAATTAAGATAAATTATTATCAGTAATAATCTCATATTTGTGAACTCATAGAAGAAGAGCTCTTGCCTCATTGGCTGTGTGACATCACATACCGTAATTTCCGGTCTATAAGCCGCGACTTTTGTCACACGCTTTCAACCCTGCGGTTTATACAATGATGCGGCTTATTTATGCATTTTTTCTAACGGCCGCCAGGGGCGCTCGAGCAGAAAAGGTAAGAGTGAGACAGGTGGAATATATGTGTCGAGGAAGAC